>CM028130.1:1652527500-1652742500 GCA_016271365.2 Neoceratodus forsteri
GTTTCATACTAAGTGGACTCACGACTGATGTAAACTTCAGGGTGTGTGTGTGTCTGTCTGTCTCGCGCACACACACACACACACACACACACACACACACGGAGTCAGGTTACACAAGCACAATAAGTGAGCAGTTCACATTAATTTAGGGTAGCTCAAACAATAAAATAAGCATTGGCTGACATTGATTTTGAAATATTGGTTATAAAACTGGAGTTTAGTTTACTCCTTCAAAATGCAGGAACTTGCAAATGTGAACACTTTCATATTCCCTGTTTAAAAAGAAAAAAAACAGATCCCCCTGGTAAAATCATGGAAATGGCCCTGCTCTCAGCCAGCCCCAACTGCAGTCTCTAGGTACCTGAGGCCAGCCATAGAATTATATTTTTTTCTTGGAGTCAGGGGTAGACAGAGACCTAGAAGAACTTTAGTAAATAAGTGACCAGATCATATTAATTTAGGGTAGATCAAACAATGCAATAAACAGTGACTGACACTGATTTTTAAATATTGGTTGCTTATAAACACTGGAGTTTAGTGTACCCCTTCGGAATGCAGCAACTTGCAATTTGAACACTTAGCACTTAAACATTTTCTTGGGGAGACTCCCATATTCTCTGTTTAAAAAAACAGAACAGAACCATCTGGTAAAACCATGGAAATGGTTCTACTCTCAGTCAGCCTGAACTGCAATCTTTAGGAACCTGAGGACAGCCATAGAATTATATTTTTTCCTTGCCATCTGGGGTGGAGGGAGAGCTATCAGAACTTTAAAATACACCACAGAGCATCTAAAACCCCAGAGCTTCTGGGGGCCTCTCATAACACTGACACTGGGGGTGCCTAGTCCCCCAGTGTCTCCACCTGAAATAAAGAAAACCCTCCCTCATAGTTGAATTTTTTTAAATAAACACTGTAAAAAAGAAAAAAATGTCCATTGATGTCTGCTGCTGCGCCGCCGTAACTGTCCCACCCCCCAAAGCCTAACCCATATTAGTCTTCCAGCACAGGGATGTTCACCTAGAGCCAGTACGACAGCAATGCCAGCAATGAACATCCAGCGTTGATAAATGCTTGTTTTAACTAGTTATCCCCTTGTTCCCCTGTACAGTCACTACGGTATGTTTTGCATCATGTGTGCACCTTAATCATGTTTTGCTGTTTTGGATTGTTTGCTCTCTTGTCCCCTCACTGCTGGACACATCTGGAAATGAGATGCTTCCTGCTCAGTATGTCCTTCCTGGTAAAGCTTTTAAAAAGGACTACAGGACAATGATTTTGATCTTGTTCCTTAGGCCCATGGCAGATGTTTAACCCACATTCCTCCATGACCGCTCGACACCTAAATCCAGAAGTACCTAGTTTTGGATGTACTGCTGAAAACAGTGCTACACTCCAGCCTACCTGCTAACTTGTTTCCCAGGATCAGGTAGTATAAGCCTCAAAATGTATTGCTGGCCGCTACCATAGCTTTTGGAAACAAAAAGCTCAAAACTCTGCACTTGTTAATTTATATATTTATTTACTCCACTTCCCCACATTTCTGCTTCTTGACTTCTTTAGAGGACTTCTGTAAAAAATATTAATAATATAAATGAAGTCATAAGACTCTTGCTTCATACCTATTTTTACAAACATATTACAGTATTTCATTCTACAGAGTAGTTTATGATTGCTTTTGCTGTGTCACTATTTGCTTTTCAACTTGCTACCTAAAATATGACAGAAATATCATTTCTTAGATTCAAAAAAATTATTTATTTCATTTTCGGTACCATTATGTGCTTGTAGACGGTTCTATGTGATTTGGGCGAGTCAAAAAGAGCGAGCCCAAAATCAGCAAAGCCAAAGAAGCACGACCACATATGGCAAGTGGCACAACCCAGAGATTACCAAAATGGTGGCAAAAATGTAAAGGTGGCATTCTAAGGATGACTTCTCCTCCTGTACCACCCTTTCTAAAATAACCAATTTTGCGGGGGAAGCAACTCGGGGAGGGGGGAAGCCGTAGTCACCGTTTTGACAATTGCTGGGATGTACCCCTAGCTGCATGTGACTGCACTCCTTTGGCTTTACTGATTTTGGGCTCACTCTTTTTGACTCGCCGTTATTACGGGATACCCTTGTAGACCACCACCATGTGCATCAGATCTTTCTAGTCAATTGCTCAACTCTGGTAACTCACCTTGAACTTGCTTCACTCTGAATTCTCACTCCCTTGCACAAACACAGGAGTCCTCAGCCTGAATGTATGTACTGTATGTTGCTCTTTCTAGTTCGCAGACATTTCTGTGAAGAAATAAAACTTTAAATAAAACTTTCTGAATTCTCTGTGGATGTGCTCTTTGACTTGGTAAATAAGTTAAATCTAGCATTTTTCCTTGCTTTATAAATACAATTTGCTCCTATTTTCTTGTTCGACCTGAGGAGCAAGTAAAAACATGGCCCAGATTCTCAAATGGGTGGGAATGGCACACGGTGCTTGCACCAACCAGTAGTGGTACAAGGGGCAACTTGCATCTCATTGTGTACCATTCCTGATTCTCAGCAATGGCCTGTGCCACATGGGGGGGCTACCTGTTCCAGCTGGGTTTGCACTGTTCTTGCAGTGGCCCCACAGCTACACCTAGGCGGATGGGGCTTGAGTCGTGACGATGCTGCCATATCACTATCAATGGGATTCCAAAACAGCCGCAACTGGTGCAAGGCTTGCCAGGGTGTAGACTAGCCTGGAACTGGTCTTACAGCCCATGTGACACCCCTGGAGCCAGTGCAGGATGTGGGGTAGGGTTCTCCTGCGTCCCTTCCTTGACAGGCTTGGCTGTAGTTCTTCCTGTGCACCCACAATTGCAGTATACAGAGCCTTTCACAGCATTTGTTCTGGCCTGGAAGCGAACACATCAAGGCAGCACAGGTGTGCAGTTCAGAGGTTCTGTTGTTGCTTATTTCCCATTGCAGAAAGGTTTTTGAACATACAGAACAATTAGCACTGAAACACAGTCCAGCACAGTCTGTATGAGGTAAACCTGCTCTGTTTGTATATTGTCACAACAAATGCCACACATCATAAGCAGGTGTGGTAGATGACAACCAACAACATGGTACATAACAGTACAACCCCAAAACTGGCAATTGGGCAAATGACGTGCTATCACCACCCCCATAACAGTTTATGGTCCATCGATGGGGCAGTGCTCACAAAAGGACTGTGAGACACTGGGCAGGATTACTACCACCCTGCTGATCACCTGACACTCAATATGCCAGCATTGCCACATTAGCATACGTTGCACTATGGTACTGTAGCTGCTGCTGTGGTACACAGTCACAAAGTCACAGCAGGAGCTGGATTTTCAGGTGGGTGCCACCAGCCTGTGGCATCCTTCTGCCCTCATACTCTCCGCATGTTACCTCATCTTGGTGTGATGTCCCCCCGGACATGTTACTGCACTGTGCAGATGTTACAGCACAAGGGTCTCCATCCTGCACAGTCCTCCTGAAACCTGCAGCAATCCCCTTACATGTACCTACACTTTGAATCCTCCTGAAACCTGCAGCAATTCCCTTACGTGTACCTACACTTTGATGCAGGGGTGTGGTTGCCATAAACTGTGGATGTTTAGCTCCAGAACCCCCCCCCCCCCAATTCAAGAATCAGGTGCAGGATCCCTAACGCACTGGAGATTGATGCAAGTTGCTTTCTGCTGCAGCTTGTGTCAATCCTTGGGCTGCTTTGAGAATCCAGCCCATCGTGTTAAGCAAATGTTATTCTAACCGACAGTGTGCATGGCTCTTTAGAATAATATCTTCATAGCATTACCTAAAGTATTCAGTAACATTCTCTCAATGTTAATGGTAAATCGTTTATTGCACCATGTCCTGGAAAATATATTTCTGAAGATACCTTACCTTATAGGGATTTAAATTCTTTCAGAGGTATTTGCTTGCAACACAATGAGTGTGCTGAAGTGATGAAGTTACCTGCTCGCTAGCAGTAGCAGTATGCAGGTTGTGTGTGTGGCAGCCTTTGCCATGGGCACTTGCACTATTACACTGTGACAGAGGTTTTGAAAGTGATTAGTTAAGAGTGAAATCTTTTTATTGTTAGTGTATTGTTACTACCTTTGACAGTGCAGTGCCTCCAGATTTAGCAGACTGTTTAACTAGTCTGAAGCTAGTAGGTAGAGGGGTTGTTTGGTGCTCAGTTCCAAGATGAATGTATATCCTACTTAGAGGAAAACAATTTAAATGAATGTTTTGCTACTCTGTGTTAGTCAGTCTGGGGGGGGGAGGCATTGACTGATTGCCAGAAAAGCTATTAGAAAGCCATATATCACTGGATTACATGAAAGATAGGGCATTATAAAAATCTACTCCTGTCTCCACAGCTGAAATAACTGAGTCATTTTCCAATATATATTCACCAACAAGCTGCCCAGTTGATATCCTCATTGAGACCACACTGATTATTTAATGTACCCAGCATCACTATCCACTTCATCCCTTCTTTCCCTAGGAGTTTGTTGTGGTCTCCTCCTGTTTGAGGAAGATGTACTTGTTGGAGTCCCCAGAACCATAAGGATGCACTGGTGCAGCCCTTCTCCTTAAAATGTCTCACTATGCTGACATTTTTATCCACTGTTATTAGGGTCTGTTTATGTTCAAACATCCACTTTTTACAGTTGCCACATGGTTTTGCATACAGATAGGCAATCACATGGGAATTGAAATAAATATACAACACCTTCAGTACTGCAGGTGATGTGGGTGTTTATTGTATGCTCCATGTCTGTATGAGGATGCCTAAGAATCTCCTTTCAGGAAGTATTACCACATGCTGTGCATTTCCCACAAGGGGGTATATCTGACCTTTGGAGCCCTAACAGCAAGTGTCCTCCTATTTCTTGTTGTTTAGAGCAAGTATGAACCAATTTCATTCTTAGATTTTGAGCTTTCTTTGGTGTGACCCAGGGCCTCTGTCAGAATGTTAGTGCTGTCTTTGGCTGGTCTTGCAGGACTCACCAGTTTTGTGAATGATGGATCTAATACCTGGGAGGGCTTCATTTTACTGAGCTGAGAACAAAAGTCTATCCTCATTTGTTTCTGTTCTCTGTCTCTGTACTAGAGTATCATTCCTTTCAATTATGTTACCTCTGTACAGCTTTGTTATGGTTTTCTTTGCAATAAACTCTTACCCTGAATCTTTGTACCATTGTCTCTTTCTTTGATAAAATCATCATCTGTGCTGCAGTTTCTCCTCGCTCTTAATAACTGTGAATATGGAATACTTTCCACAAGACCTTGATTATGGAAACTTGTAGCATGAAACACAGTACTTCTCTTTGTATTCTTTTGGTACAAACATGTTTCCAAGTGACCTTCAACCACTTCAATGGTAATGTCTAGGAAATCAAACTGTTGTCTGCTAAATTTGACTGTGAAAGACAGATTTGTGTCTTTCTGATTGAGGTACTGCATGAACTGCTCCAGTTTCTCTTTAACAGCATTCCAGATGCACAAAATATCATCTATATACCTCTTCCAGATTGTTAGGTCTGGAAAATGGTTTTGTGCTCTCATTCAGGTCATATTTTTACTCATAACGGTGCATGTATGCACTGGCATAGCTGGAGCCATCATGCTCCCCAACACTGTGCTGTTTGACTGCTCATGGTACCTATTTTCAGATTAAAAAAGTTTCTAAGTATTATGTTAGCCATTTCCTGCAACATAGTGGTAGGAGAATGAAAATCTACTGGTCTTATGTCAAGGAGGTCACCCATGGCGTTGATGCCCTCTTCATGGGGAATGTATATATTGTATATAAATCCCTAACATCACAGGTGACCAGGATACCTCTAAAAGTAAATGTTGCCTGTTAAATTCATTTATTATATTCAACAATAGAGTGGTGTTCGTCAGGAAGGGTGGTGTCTTTTCAACAAGTGTTTGATGATGTGTATTAATGAATGCAGATAGAGGCTCCAATATTGAGTTAATACCCGATACTATGAGTCCACTTGGAGGAAGCCTCACCACAGGTATGTGGCGGGGTTTCAGAGATCATGTGGCATGCTCCGCATCTGCACAGGGGGACTACAAGTTGTTACTGCTCTCATGATTGGGCCCTCAAAGCTTGTGAGGACTACAAAGATTACAGAACAGTTTTATAAGCAATAGTCAGAAACCCTGTTGTTATGGGACTATATTAGGGAGAGTAACCCCCTCTTTCAATGGGCACTGGGTGTTGCATAAATGGCATATATAGATGTGATGTCATAACTATTGCAGCAACTGTTTGCCAAGACATTATTGTAAATTATCTTGTGGTTCAGTAATTTCATCCTTGCTATTGATTGAATGAATGAATAAATGAATACATACATGAATAAATAAATAAACAGATGAATAAATAAATAAATAATCAAAAAGTGAAGAAGATGTTTTGAATTTAGTAAAATTTTCTGTTGGGAGTTGTTACTCAAACTAAACCATCTTAAGTGCCATATATCCACGTTCTGTTCTTTTCATTGTAGCAAAGAAATGCAGCACAACAAAACTGGTTAAACACTCCCTCCAAGTGGCATGGTGGGCTGAGGCAAGGTTGCCTTACTGCCTGCCACACTAGTGATCCAGGTTCAAAAATAGGCCAGGGTCACTTGGGGGCCAGCTGGGGAAAGAAGGATTGGAGATCCAACAATGGCTCTCCTCCTTTCGAGAGCGGGAACATTGCATTCAACTGCTTGGCAATTACATATCAGAAGTTAGGTTGCTCAGCAGCAGTCACCCAATTGGTTGGCCAGCTGCAGGCACTGAGGTGTACTGCATCTTCATGATGTGCACGTGTGCCATGGCACGTATGTCAGTCCTGGCAAGGAGAAAACTGGGGAAAACGCTTCCAGAGGTTGGATGATGATGGTGGCACCCCACAGGCTCTGCACCACCTACCAAGATACTTACCCATCCATGGCAGTCCAAGAAGATAGCGGTAAGTCCTGAGTAGGGTAGATGATGAAGCTGGGGATCACTGCCAGAAGAAGACCACTAGAGAGAAACAGGACGACAAGTAAAGGATGAAAAAACCCTCCCTCCAAGCATGCCAGAATGGTAGGGCAGGTAAAGAAGACTAATCAAATAGAAAAGCTAACAGATACTGGGAAACTGCATAAGGATGCTTTTAACAATACAACAATACTATTAAAGGTGTATCATACCTACAGTAATTAATTTAGCTTGTTAAAGAAATATCTTGGATTATGATGCATGTGGACCCCCTCCTTCATTCACAGGCCAGGGTTGCAAACAGTTTATACCACAGCAGAATCACAACTGTCAGTTTAAAATCATACATTGAAGACTAGGGACCAGCCTGGGACGATATGAGTCTCTATATGGGACATGGCTTGCATCCTTACAGGAGGGGTACCACAGTCTTCAGTGGGAGGTTTAAATGCTACTTGGATGAGCATTTAAATGTGCTGGGGGGGAGGCTGTAATTCCAAAGGAGGCAGATTGCCTCTCCCCAAATGATGAAGCAACAAGGAGGGAAGGAGGGCTTGATGGGAGTAATCTCCCTCAGGGCAGGACCACAGAAAAACAGGAACAAGGACAAGTTGGGAGGACAAGTGGAGTATAAATCAGTATAGCAAGAAGAGAGGCGTAAAGGACACAGGTGACAAAGAGGGTAACAAGGGAAGATGGGGTCAGGGAAAGCTTCAGGAAGCAGCACAGGCAGGAGGGGGGAGAAAGCAGGTAGCAGGCAGGGGGAGAATAAGGTATGGAGAGCATAGAATCATAGAAACTTGGTGGCAGAAAAGGACCCACATGCCCATCCCATCTACCTCTTACCCCCCCATTACTTGTACCTACCCACTCTGGAATCCCCTTCCCTCTGCTTTTCAGTCCCATATGTCTGTCCCATGCTCTCTTGAATCTCTTCACCATTTCAGCCCCCACTACTTCCTCTGAAAGCCTGTTCCATGCTTCCACCACCCTCTCTGTGAAGAATCACCCCATCACATTGCCTCTGTATCTTCCACCCTGCAGTCCTAGGCTATGCTCTCTAGTTACAGCCCCTTCCTTTTAAGGAAACACCATTCCTTTACTTTGTTGATCCCCTTGACATATTTAAATGTTTCTATCATGTCCCCTCTTTCCCTTCTGGTCTCCAACATGTACAGATCCAATTCCTTACATTTCTGCTTGTAAGTCTTCCCCTGCATACCCTGCACCATCCTGATTTCCCTTCTCTGAACTCTCTCAATCCCATCTATGTCTTCATAGATGTGGCCTCCAGAACTGGACTCTGTACTCCAGGTGCGGTCTTATGGTGGCTTTACAGAGGGGAATCAGTAACTCCTCCCCTTCTGCTGGTGATGCCCTTACCAATGCATGCTAGCATTCCATTGGCTTTCCCCACCACCCTGCTGCATTGGTTCCCCATCTTAATATTACCTGATACTATCATCCCCAGATCCTTCTCCTGCTATGTATCCTTGTTGCCCCCCCGCCAAGGGTGTATCTTGCTTTCAGGTTCCTGTGCCCCAAATGCATCACAGCACTCTTTTTGGCATTTAATTTTGTTTGCCAAGTCTCTGCCCATCCCTCCAGAGTCCTCAAGTCCTGCCTCATATCCTCCACCCCCCCGTAGTGTCCACTCTATTCCAGATTTTTGTATCATCAGCAAACAGGCACACCCTTACCCTCAGCCCCTTGTGACAGGGAGATTCTGCCACTCTTGAGGACCAACCTTTTCTTAAATTTGTTGCAACAGTCCTTCTACTTCTTAGCCTAATTTATCATTTACAGTTTCTAGTCCATAAGATTGGCCACCTATGGGTGCCCCCTCACTTTTCTTGACTATGCTATAGTGTCCTCTTTACTTTTCCTTTTCCCTCTCAGATCCTCATACAGGTATGTTATTGTGGTGACCTCCAAGCTGATGTAAATCAACAGGCTGTTCCTCGTTGTTGGATTTAGTATGCAATAGCACTATGCCATAAAATACCTTAATGTATATGCCTTATATGTATGACATCTGTAAATGTTGAAACTACCACAGCACTAGGTGTTTTTGATAAAGGTAAAAAGTTACTAGGGGACTGTATTATAAAAATTAAGTTACCGTGGCAGAGATATCAGAAAACCCCCATTTTGTTATTTAAAATGCAGGTAAATTACAGATTGTTTGAGAGGCCCTTTGGCATCATGCATTCCTAATTTAAGCTGAACCAGCCTAAAATTTCATGGTGATTTGTATATACATCCCATGATGCTTTGCATAATGGGGGTATGTGTGATGTTGTGTTTCTTTGAAACTTGGCTTTATTGACAATGTCCTTTGGGGTAACCCTAGCTTCAGTGCTTGTGCACTGAGGTTCTTTGTCTTTAGCTTGTTTTCATTTTTTACTTGGGCTCCCCATCACCCAAATACACAAGACCAACATAGGGGATAGTTCATTTCCACAGCATAGATAGATCAGTAGATCAGTGGGTTAGTAGGTGCTGACCAAGTGCAGAGGAAAGATGTGCATAGTCTGTTGCTGCAAATTGATGTAATTGAAGAAGGGATACAGTATGTCATTGCTTAAGGTTATCCCCCATGTTTTAAATAAACATCACACAGAGATTGTGTGTTGAACCTGAAGTTCTGTGTCTGGTCCATCTGTTATCCCACAACCCCTCCACAGACTTGGTGTCAGAGTGGGATAACTTGCTGGAAACATCTGGGCTGGGTTAAGGTGATGTTTTCCAGTGGATATTGCCCACATATCCCAGGTGAACCGATGCACCAGGAGTTACAGAGGAGATCCTGGAGAAGAAAGTCTGTGGAGTTCTGACCATGATCATGGCTGACAGACTTGGAGAAAAACTACTACTTGGACTGGACCTGGGAACTCGGAGGAAGGCCAAGCCCAATGATGATGAAGAGATGCAAGGGGATGAGGAAGAAGCGAGGGAACTACCTCCTCTTGAAGATGGTCCACCTGAGGATGTAGGGGAGTTGTTGAAATGGCTCTGCATAAAACATGTGCAGATGGAAAGTGATAGAGACATTGAGTGGAGAACGCAAGATGCCAAATGGATGAATACCATGAGGGTCTTGCATGCCATTGATGCAGGACAAACTGAAAGAACCAGTAGCTCAAAAGACATTAAACTGTCCAAACTATCGAACAGTGATGACATTGAAGTCTACCTCACAACATTTGAGAGGATCTCTAGAACATGCGCATGGCCTAGGGAACAGTGGGTTGTTCAACTGGCACCGCACCTGACAGGCAGTGCCCAGTTGGTTTATAGCCACGTGGACTCCCGAAAGGCAGAGGACTATGGTCATGTGATGCAGGAGATCCTCAGGTGCTATGACAAACTCTGAAACTTATCGCCAGAGGTTTAGGTTTCTTAAAATGCTGGATACCCCCTGAAAGACTTATGCCCATCTCCAGAAGCTCAGCTACAAATGGTTACAGCCAGATAACAAGAGCAAGGACCAACTTCTGGAGGCAGTAATTATTGAAAAGTTTATTAAAATTTTACCCCAGGATGCACAGCTTTTGGTTTAGGGGCATAAGCTGATTCCACTGATAAAACCATCATGTTGGCAGAAGACTCCCTGGAAGCCAAACCATCCAGACCTAGAGAGTTCCAAGGGTCATCAACAGCTACAACCACCAGCAATCCAGTAAGGAACCCTTTTACTTATAAACTATCAAATCCATCCCCAGGGAAACAAGAATGGAGAGCAGAGAGAGGGGGCAAATTCCTGTAGCAGAGATTGTATGTCATGGATGCCAAAAGATGGGACATTATGTAAGAAACTGTCCTAATATAAAGAAAGAGACAGCTCACCTAGCCTTAGTGAACTGAAGCCACTTTATTGCTACTGAGCAGATTGGATCATAGCAAATGATGGGACTGATTGATTCAGAGAGCCTACAGACTCTTATGTGAGCAGATCTGGTCACTGGGAATAATAAAGGAATGGATACAGCAGTCATCTGTGTGCATGGTGATACCCATTGCTACCCTACAGCCATCATACAAATGACTGTTCAGGAAAAGACATATGAGGTAGATGTGGGGTTGGTACCTCGCCTACCCATGCCAGTTGTTATCAGGCATCACCACCCAGAATTTGCTTCATTTATACATTGTCATGCCACCCAGGACTCTGCTGTAGTTGCCGTAACCACCAGAGCTCAAGTGAAGAAGGGACATTTACCATCTGTGTTCCATTTTGATGATGATGTTTTTGAGGATCCAGGCAAGGACCGTAAAACTAAGGTGGAGAAGAGGAAGCTAAAGAAGGACTGGATTGATACTCATGCTGGTGTACAGCCAGACCTGGGACACACTTTTAAATGTGATATACAGCATGAACAAAAAGCAGACCCTTCACTTAACCTTTTTTTTTCCACAGGTGGGGAAGGGAGTGGAAAAAGGTGTCCCTCAGTTTGTTGTACAACAGGGAATACTGTACAGAGAATGCATTAACTCCAGAACTGGACAGGTAGCAGACCAACTAATGGTTCCAGAAAAATTCTGCTCCCAAATCATGTATCTGGCGCATGACATCCCTGTAGCAGGCCATGGAGGCAGAGGTAGTATCCTGAATAGGCCCGCCTTTTTTTTTCTGCTCTATTTTAGACACAAGTCCAAATAAGACTCTCCACTTCAGCTGAGTGGCCCTGGCGCTGCTACCTGCTGGCGGCAGGACCTCTGCATCCAGCCCACCACCCCCTGACCAAGGAAAGAAGGTATGTTTGGTCAGCTCCTAGCTCAGAGCTGTCAGGTTTCAATCCCTGTAATTGGACTGGCTCCTGGGGACTGTGGCTGCTTCCCTATTGGATGCTGCAGATCCCCACTGAGAAAGGAAGCACACAAGGCACCTTTTTCAAAACACAGCTCGGCCACTGCCTTGCTGTACTGCTCTCTGGACAATTTTTTTCTGCTGAATTTACTGCTCATGTGTAAATATATATATAATATATATATTTTTCCTCTCCTTCTGGAATTTTCGGCTGTTTAGCCTGCTATATTAGCTAGGCCTGACTTCTATATAGCTTATGTCTTGCACTACTGAATATTTCTATTGCTTAAACATTTTACCTTTAAACTATTGCACTGTATATGTAGGAATTGCCTAGCAGAGTTGTAGTGAACTTTAACTGACTGTCTGATGTTTATATAGCTTACTACTTGCTCTACTGAATTTTTTCTGCTAATTGCCCAATATTGTAGAATAGCTAGAACTGACCACTGCCTGCTGTTTGCTCTGCCACACTTTTCCAATCACAGTTCCTCTCATTCATCCTTATTCCCCACAATGTTTCTCTGCCATCTACTGGACCCCTGATTCCCTCTCCTGACACCTCCCCCTGAACCAGCACATTCTGTAAATATTGCCTGGCATTTTGGGCCATCTTTCTCTACCCATTCCAGACTACCCTGAGTCCTCTCCACCACACACCTCCTTCCCAGCTCTCCCTGGTCCTATTGAAGAGGCCTCCCCACAAACCTCCTGAATCAGCCTTTTGTTTTGCTAAATTCCCAACTGGCACCTTTGACCAGACCTCTCTGCAGGAACCTTTCTCTCCTACTATTTGCACCTACTCCTGTCCTGAGCACTAAATTGCCCAGGGGCCCTCCCACCAATTTACTTGGCCTTTGTCTCTGGCTTTTTAACTAACGGACCACCTTTTTTTTCTGCTCTATTTTAGACACAAGCCCAAACAAGGCTCTCCACTTCAGCTGAGTGGCCCTGGCACTTCTACCTGCTGGTGGCAGGACCTCTGGATCCAGCCTGCCACCCCCTGAGCAAGGAAAGCAGGTAAGTTTGGTCAGCTCCTAGCTCAGAGCTGTCAGGCTTCTATCCCCGTAATTGGACTGGCTCCTGAGGACTGTGGCTGCTTCCTGATTGGATGCTGCAGATCCCCACTGAGAAAGGAAGCACACAAGGCGCCTTTTTCAAAACACAGCTTGACCACTGCCTTGCTGTACTGCTGTCTGGACAATTTTTTTCACCCACCCCGCACCCCTCCTCCGTCCTTTATTAAGTACACTTCCCCAGTGATCCACGCCCCCTGAGGCCTCACACTAGTCAATTACAGCAACTGCTTAAAGGGGCTCTCCTTTCTGTAACTTCTTAAAGGGGTGATCCTCTCTTGAGCTCACTTGTCTCCTCCAAGCAATTCCCCGATATTCTTCATGAAGCGTAATCGGTAGGATACCCCTGCCTGTTGAAGATAAACCCTTAAGACATCTGTGCCGTCAGGCTGTTTTCATGTGTCTTTGAATACCATTGATCCCTGTCTCTTTTAGCTAGTCTAACACAGAGCAGTGATCCTTGAGACTTATAGAACCTAGTTAGTGAGTCTTGGTGCAACTCATACCCTGTTAACACATTGGGTAATCATGGCAGTCCTCGTGTGGTTTCAATTACTTACCTGCTTATGTATGGTACCCCACATGACAGACCATTCGAGCAGAATTGACCCTAACATAGAGTCTTGCCTACCACTGGTAGACTGCCTTTATATTAATACTACGTATAACTTCTGCTGCCACCACATGACTCTGCACCCTTCTCACTTTGTGGAATCTCCTCTAGGTGGGACCGCTACCTTGTTACCAATATGTGGCCCCTCACTCCACCCACCCAAAGCCTACACATCTTGGTGCTATACTGGATGGACCATAGGCTACGCGTCCCTAGGTCAGCACAAGGGGAAACTTTGGACTCCGGACCCCTGCACTCAAACTTATACTAGATGCAGAAAGATTTGTGCTTTCAAACTACTCCTCGCTGCCCTAAGGAAAATTGTGTTCCTACTACTTTTGTGTTCAGGTAATGTTGAACTCAACCCTGATCCCACAAAAGCTCTCTCATCTCCATCCAATCTTACAAGACTGAAACTAGTCAGCTTTATGCACACAAATGTTTGCAGTCTTTTAAAGAATTTACATCAGTCCAGGCATGGATTACTCATACTGCACCAGACGTACTTGTGCTCTCTGAATTCTGGCTTTGGGCATCCACCCCAGATAGAGAGGTTAACATCCCTAACTACCTCCTATTTAGAGCCGATAGGCAGACCAGGGGAGGTGGAGTAGTCATCTACGTCAAAAACAAATTTTCAGTGTCCATCCTAGACTTTACCTCTGTTGCAGGTGGATTTAAATGTTTGTCCCTTAAAGTTGAACTTTCCCCATCAATGGCTTTCCATGTCATTGGCTGTTACAGACCACCAGCCGCAGGGCCTCAGCTCCTGTCCCATCTGTCATCTATTATGGGGTCTGTCCCCATTGAAACAATTATTCTAGGAGACCTTAATTATGATTGGTTGACTAAGGTCTTGTTACCCCTGAAGCAATTCTGTGACTCCCATGGGTTCACACAACTTATTACTGAGCCAACTTGCATTAACAAGAAAAACCCAATGAACAGCACCCTACTGGATGTCCTTCTTGTAAGCAAACCATATTCCTTTTCCCATGCCGGAATTTTTTCAGCTGATGTTAGTGACCACTGCTTTATTGCTGGTATAAGAACTGATGCTAAACCCTCAACAGCATCTAAATTTTCCACTAAAAGGTCCAGACGGAACTTTTTTTTTTTTAACTATCTTATTTATCCCCCCCTTTTCCTACCTCGGTGTCCACTCCTTCCGACTGCTCATCCCCTTTACGCCACTCACCCAGGATCTGCCCCTAGAGTGCCTCTCTCCTCCCTCCTTCTCTGCACATTGGGGTCTGTCCTGAGTTTGGTGGTCTTGGGTAGAGCCGTCTTCATCTAGGACCACTGAGGGGTTTTTCCATTTTCTCCCTTTACCCACTGAGGACGTCGGCACGCAGGACTGACGTCCAGACAGACGGCGTGCTGACGCACAGCGTTGTCAAGTGCCCTGATGTCCTCCCCTCCTGGATCTTGGCCACCTGTGCCCCTGGTGCCCGTGCTTCCACTGGCTCCGGAGCATCGGGTGCATACAGCACCCCAGGAACCCACCCCTGGAGGAGGAGAGCATCCGTTGGGACGCTCGATCCTCCTCCTCCCCCCCCGACCCCCAGCAACCCGAGTCCGTTCTCCAGTCTGGGTCGCCCGGCGTGGCGTGGTGTGTGGCGTCCAGCGCCTCAACCCTCAGCACCACCGGGCCGGCGGTCCAGGCAGAACTTTGATCCTCTCACACACTTCAATGAATTAAAAAACTCTTTGCACTGGCAGGGTTTTTACATTGTTAAATCAGTGAGTACTGCCTACGACATCTTCCATGAAATTATAACCAGTGCCCTAAATAACTATGCTCCTCTGGTAAAAGCACGTATAAAAGCTAGAACATGTCATTGGTTCTCAGCGGACCTCAAGGCTGCCTTACTAAAAAGAAATAAACTCTGGAAAAAGGCTTCCAAATCACACACAAACAAAGACTGGTGTCTCTTCAGAACAGCTAGAAACGCCTGCACTAAGATGGTCAGAGAGGCCAAGGCCAATTTTTACTGATCTGAGCTAGATTCTGCATTGAAATTCCCTACCAAGTTCTGGTCCACACTAAAAAACTGACTGGTCATTCTCCAGGAAATGTGCTTCCCTCCAAAATTACCGCTGACAATGCTATAATCAATGACAGAAATGAGATCCTGCAGGCCTTCAACAATCATTTTGCCACTGCAGGCCTAGCATTTGATAACGCACCGGTAAGCAGACTATACCCACAGATCAACACTAAGCTCCCGGAACCAAGTAACAATATCGTAACCTTCTCATTTTTACCCACCTCCATAAAGGAAGTTGAAGATCTTCTCTTAAAATTGGACACTAAAAAAAGTGCTGGGGCTGACTTCTTCGACCCATATTACTTGAAAATTGTTTATCACATCCTTGCCACACCTATCTCTCACTTATTCAACCTGTCCCTATCGCAAGGTTCCCTCCCTCGGTTATGGAAAGTTGCTCACGTCATCCCCCTGTTTAAATCAGGGTATCCCTGTGACCTAAATAACTATAGGCGAATCTTCCTCCTCCCCATACTCTCTAAGCTCCTAGAAAAAATTGTGGATACCCAGCTGAGATCTTTCATAGACAACTCGCACTTACTAAACCCTATGCAGTCAGGCTTCAGAGCAAAGCACAGTACCATTACGGCCCTGGCAAAAGTAACTAATGACTGGCAATGGGACTTAGACAACAAAAAATTCATCTGTCCAGTTTTCCTGGATCTCAGTAAGGCCTTCGACACCACTGACCACTGTTTGCTCCTCTCCACTTTACAAACAATAGGCCTAGACCGAACCTCCTTGTGTTGGTTCCATGACTACCTCACTGGTAGGCAACAACAAATCAAGGCTGAAGGGGAGCTTTCTTCACTTAAACTGATAAAAAGAGGTGTCCCTCAGGGGTCCATATTGGGACCATTACTGTTTGCTATCTATATCAACAGCCTGGATGTAGGCATTAAGGAAGCAAGCATTCACCTGTTTGTTGATGACTCGGTGCTCTACATAAGCCGTGAATCTACTGAAGCTGCCTGTGGCGACCTGCAAACCGACTTTAACATCCTGCAGCACCAGCTCCTCAGTAAAAGACTACTGCTTAACACCAAGAAAACCAAGGCAATGCTATTCTCACCAACTGGCCAGGGGGCATATTCTGCTGCTGCTGGTCCATTACATTCTATCTCCACCTTACTAGGTGAACATCTTGAATACGTACCGAAATTCAAGTATTTGGGTGTCTGGATAGACAATAAACTCTCCTCTGTGGAACATATAGAAGAACTGCTGAAAAAGCTGAGGCAGAGGCTTGGACTCGTCTTCAGAATAAATTGCCTCCTGACCGTAGATGCCAAAAGACAGCTCGTCCAATCCACGTTCCTCTCACTAATTGACTATGCTGACTTCATATATGGCCAGTGCTCAGCCTCACACCTTGCTAAATTGGATGTACTGTATCATAGAGCTCTGAGATTTATAACAGGCCTCCCTTTTTCCACCCACTACTGTTCATTATATGCAGCTGTGGGTTGGCCCTCCCTTCAACACAGGTGATATAGAAATGCAGCCCTCTGGACACTCTAAGCCATCACCAACAAACTCCAACAATACATTGCTGACTGTCTCCCACTAAGCCTGATTGGAAATTATGCCTTGAAAAGTCACTCGCTGGTTTCCCTTAAAGTACCTAGGGTCGGTACCCGCTTTGGAAGATCAGCCATAAGCTTTGTCCTGCCCACGCTTTGGAATAGGATACAGAAATCGCTGAGACTTAGCTCCCCTGTTAGTCTTGCTATGTTCAAGACCCTGTATGCCAAAACATTTGTGGAGCTCTGTAACTGTTTCGACCATTTCTAGTTGTCCAGCTGACATTTCCGCTCAATCTAAGTCCTTCCCATTCAAACTAAGTGCTCCCTTACCAAGATTACTCCCCCCCCCCCTCGGTCCATTCCAGTCCCACCAGTACTACCGGTTCACCTTAGTCCATTCCATTCTACGTACTCACTGCAACACCCCCCCATTGCCCACTCTTATGCCCTGATACCACCTGCTTAGTATCCCAGAATCTTTCTGCCAGCATCCCTGCCTCCTATGCGTGTGCTTTTCCATATCCCAGGGACTTCTTTACAGGCTATGAACATGTTACTGATGGATAGGATTATAAAGGCATCTCTGTATATATTATTTACCTTTATTTCTACACTGTATATATTTTGTTGTATACGTCTTGCTACTGTTGTTTTATGTATATTTTGCTTGTACTCTATTCTGTACCCTCGTCCTTGCAAACTGCAGGTCCACCTTGTAAATGAGCTTGCTCAATGGTGATCACCTGGGTAAATAAAGATTTTGATTGATTGATTGATTATCCAGGTTTTATTGGCCCTCTATCCACGAGACCATAGCTGAGTATTGTAAAGCATGTGCTGAGTGTCAGAAAGTAGCTAAGGCAGGAAAAAGGGACAGAGTACCACTACAACCCATCCCCATTGTGACTAACCCCTTAGACAGGATAGCCATGGATATAGTGGGCCCCCTGGAACAGAGCTCTAAGGGTAACAGATTTGTACCGGTCATATGTGATTACGCTACCCTCTACTTAGAAGCTATCCTCATGAAAACTGTCAACCCTTCTCAAGGATAGCAGAGGAGCTAGCAAAGGTATTTAGTCACATGGGAATCCCCCAGGAAATACTTACTGATCAGGGGAGTAATTTTAATGCACACCTACTAAAATAATTGTACTGCCTGCTGGATGTGGTAGCAGTGCATACCACCCGCAGACTGACGGCCTCATAGAGAGGTTTAACCAGACATTAAAGAGAATGTTGAGGAAGTATGCAAAAGAAGAGGGTAGAGATTGGGATAGGTACCTCCCCTATTTATTCTTCAGTTACAGAGAAATCCCTCAAGCAACCACTGGTTTCTCTCCTTTCTTATTACTGTATGGGAGGAACCCAAGGGGGCCACTGGATGTGGTTAAAGAATACTAGGAAGAAGGGAAGAAGGTGGGACATCTTAATATTGTGAAGTACATGACTCAGTTATGCAAACGCCTGGTGAGGTATATCAACTTGGCACACCAGAGCTTAGAACAGAAGCAAGACTTGCAGAAAGAAAGATACGACCAGGGTTTGAAGACTAAAACATTTCGGTCAGGGGACAAATTGTTGTTACTTCTCCCCTCCACAGAGAGCTTACTACTCATGAAATGGCAGGGCCTCCTCACCATTTTGAGGCAAACAGGAGCAGTAAATTATGGGCTTAGTGTGCCAGTAAAAAGACCCCCCCAGAAAATTTACCATGCGAACCTCTTTAGAAAATGGCGTGAGAAGCCTAACCCCTCCCTGTATATCCATCCTGAAGTTAGGGAGTCAGAGCTGAAGGTTGCCTATAAAAGGCTAGAGCAGTCAGGACAGTTGAGAGAGATCCAGATAAACCCTGAATTGGAGCCTCAGCAACAGAAAGATTTGCAGGGGGTATTACAAGATTTTGAGCCCATATTCACAAACATCCTGGGGAGGACCAAAGTAATTGTGTACACCATAACTGCCACGCAAGACATTCTCATACACCAAATGCCCTATAGATTGCCCATGAATGTGAGGGATGAGGTGATTCAGGAAGTCAAAAAAATGGAGCAGTTTGGCATAATTGTGCCATCGAAGAGTGCATGGTCTTCACCCATGGTCATAGTGGACAAGAAAGAGGGTGGGATACATCTATGCCTAGATTTTAGAAAGATTAACAATGTGTCACTATTCAATGGCCATCCAATGCCCCGAATAGATGACATTGACAGGCTAGGCAATGCACAGTATATCTCCACCCTTGACCTTACTAAGAGATATAGGCAAATACCTTTGTCACCTGGTTCACAAGATAAAACCACATTTAGCACCCCAATCAGTTTATACCAGTTTGTCACAATGTCATTTGGACTACATGGAGACCCATCCACTTTTCAGCATTTTATGGACCACATATTAAGACCACACACTGACTACTGTGTGGCTTATTTGGATGATATGGTCATATTCAGCCTTGACTGGGAAACCCATGTTACACACTTGTCCCAAGTATTTCAGGCAATAAAGGAGACAGGAGTGACCATTAACTCTGCTAAGTGTGCCCTAGCAAAGACCAAGACAAGATACCTAAAGTTCATTTTAGGCAACGGACAAGTGAAGCCCTAGGTAGAGAAGGTAACAGCAGTAGCAAACAGTCCCATACCTACCACAAAAAGCATGTGAGATCTTTCCTAGGCCTGGCTGGTTATTACAGGAGATTTATTTCAAATTTCTCAGCCATTTTCAGTCCTTTGACTGATCTCACTAAAAAGAGGTGCCCGAATAAGTTTCAGTGGACCCCTATTTGTGATGAGGCTTTTAGGAATATCAAGGCCATTCTATGTCTAGCTCCTGTAGTGAAAAGCCTTGACTTCAACCAAGTGTTTGAGGTTCCAACCGATGCATCAGAGAATGGTATTGGGGCAGTATTATCTCAGAAAATAGATGGTAAAGAACATCCGATCATGTATTTCAGCAGGAAGCTACATGAAAGGGAAAGAAGATATGCTATCATAGAGAAAGAATGCTTAGCTCTGAAGTGGGCTATTGAGTCTCTAAAATATTACTTGTGGGGGACTGAATTTAAGGTTGTAACTGATCATAACCCCCTTTTCTGATTGCACCAAATGAAAGGAAAAAATCCCTATATAATGCAGTGGTACTTAGCTCTCCAGCCCTATCAATTTACTGTGTCCCACAGAGCAAGGGCAAAACATGAAAAATTCTGATTTCATGTCTAGATATGGTACCGGAATTGATGACAATGAACTATGATGGACTTTCCCTAAAAGGAGATAGTGCAGGGAAGGAACCATTAGTCTCTGTTGAGAAATGTGTTAATGCTTCAGGGTACAGAATGATGATATCCACAATGTTTATGATGGAAAGTTTATCCTTAATAGGAACCCTGAGATGGACTTTCTGAACATGGATGGGTGGAAGATCTATCCCTTGCTAGGACAGGAAGGTGGTAAGAAGTTTGAAGTAACTGTTTCTCTCTTAAGGTGGGGGGTATGTCACAGGGAGATCCTGTCACTCTTGAGGACCAACCTTTTCTTAAATCTGTTGCAACAGTTCTTCTATTTCTTAGCCTAATTTATCCTTTACAATTTCCAGTCCATAAGGTTAGCCACCTATGGGCACCCCCTCCCCTTTCTTTTCTATGCTATAGTGTCCTCTTTAATTTTCCTTGTCCCTCTCAGGTCCTCATACAGGGAGGTTATTGTGGTGACCTCCGAGCTGATGTAAAATAACAGGCTGTGTTCCTCATTGTTGGATTTAGTATGCAATAGCATTATGTTATAAAATATCTTAATGTGTATGCCTTATGTGTATGAAACCTGTAAATGTTGAACATACCATGGCACTAGGTGTGTTTGATAAAGGTAAAAAGTTACTAGGGGAATGTATTATAAAAATTAAGTTACTGGGGTAAAGATATCAGAAACTCCATTGTGTTATTTAAATCAAATACATGTAAATTACAGATTATTTGAGAGGCCATTTAGCACCATACATTCCTGCTTTAAGCTGAACCAGCCTACAATTTCATGGTGATTTGTATCTACAGCCCATGATGCTTTCCATTATGTGGGTATGTGTGATGTTGTGTTTCTTTCAAGCTTGGCTTTATTGCCATTGCCCTTTTGGATAACCCTTGCTTCAGTGCTTTTACACTGAGGGTCTTTGTCTTTAGCTTGTTTTAGGTTTTTTTTGGGGGGGCTCCCCATCACCTAAATATGCAAGATTAACATAGGGGATAGTTCATTTCCACAGCAGAGATAGATCAGTTGATCAGTGGGGTTAGTAGATGCTGGTCAAGTGCAGAGGAAAGACATGCATAATCTGTTTGCTGCAAACTAATGTATTGAAGAAGGGATATGCCATTGTTTAAGGTAATCCCATGTATTTTAAATAATTTTCACCTACCCCTTTTCTTTCCAACTTGCTCACCAACCTTCTGTGGGGGGTGGTGTCATCAAAGGCCTTGCTGAATTCTAGATAGGCTATGTCCACCTCTCTCCCACCCCCCCCCGGTCGACCACCTGTGTCACCCAATCAAAGAACTCAATTAAATTTGTTTGGCATGACCTCCCTTTCATGAAGCCATACTACCTGTCATCCTGCAAGCCATTATCCTCCGGGTAGTCCACTACCCTCTCCTTTATGAGTGCCTCCATGACCTTCCCTACCACTGTGGGTTAATGCAAGGAGACTGGAAAATAAAATTCTAGACCTGGAGGCCATCATAGAGGAGGCTAGCCTGGATTTGGTGGCCATAACTGAGTCATGGTGCACAGGCAGCCAGACAGCCATGACTTGGATGTGGCCATACCAGGCTACTCTCTGTTCAGAAGAGACTGGCAAGGGAGGAGGAGTTGTACTATATGTGAGGGAGGGAACTGAGGCTATAGAAATGCAGGGACACATAAAGGAAAAGGAATTCCTGAAGGTGCTGTGGGTCATCCTGGAAACAGGTGTTGGAACTGACATCTGTACAGAGGCGGTATACAGATCTCTAGCACAAGGAGAGGATTTGCATATGGCACTTCGGGAGGGCATCACCAGGACTGCAAATAAGGGGGGGAGGGTGCTGCTAGTTGGTGACATCAATCTGCCAGATGAAGATTGGAACCTTTCAACTGCAGCGCCCTTCAAGTGACCTTTTTCAGACAGCCAGTCAATGAACCCACTAGGGGTGGGGCAGTGCTGGACCTGGTGCATATAAACAGAGACAGCATTGCAGACGCCACAATGGACAGTCCCCTAGGTACCAGTGAGCACTGTACAGGGTGGTTTAACATTAAAATGGGTGCAGAGACAAACCCTACAAGAATGAGGGTCCTGGACTTTAGGAGGGTGGATTTTTAGGAAAATGGGAGGCTTCCTCAGAAACTGCCTCGTTCAGACATCCTGAACAGGTACTTCTGTTCAGCCTTCAGAACTGCCTAGTGGGGGGGGGGGTTGCCAGAAAGGGGTAGAGAAACAGTGGGGAAAAATAAGGGAGGGTAAAAGCAAATACAAATCCTACCTGCTCTCTATCCTAATCTCAGTTGGTGCACCTCAAACTAGTCTAGCACTTTAAATGTCTGGGAGTCATTGTTGACTTCTTCCTGATATCTCCACTGGGGGTAAAATAGGCCCATTTAAGAGAAAGCTTAGACATTACCTTATTGAGGAATCCAGCCCCCTTCCTCAGTCCGTGCCCACCATCCCTTGTTTCCCTGTTCCACTTTCCCCCATCCCCCGGTTTGTTGGGCACTCTCATATGCCGGTAGCAACTCTGCCCTGACTCTGCCTTCCCTCTCTCCTTCTATCCTCAGACAAAGCCTACTGGGCAGAAATATCCTCCCCGACTAGTACTTTCCTACAGTTAGCCCTATTCTTACATAGATACATAGACAGTGTCGGTAGATAAGGGCCTATGGCCCACCCAGTCTGCCCATTTGAGCTTGTAAATTCAGATTATGTTTTCCAAGAAATCTGTTGCCCCTTACCCCTGACCTCCAGAATTCCTTTATGTCTATCCCATGCATTCTTAAATCCCGTGATTGTTTCATCCCCCACGACTTCCTCTGGCTGTGTGTTCCACTTGTCCACCACCTGTTCTGTGAAGAAATTCTTCCTCACATTTCCTCTGAATTGTCCTCCCTCCAACTTCATCCCATGCCCTCTAGTCCTGGAACATCTTTTTCACTTAAAAATAGTGTATTCCTGCACCCTGTTCCTCCCTGTAAGATACTTGTATGTCTCTATCATATCCCCTCTCTCCCTCCTCTTCTCCAGGGAGTACATGTTCAGTGCCTTCAACCTGTCCTCATAGGACTTGTGATGCAATCCATGCACCATCTTTGTTGCCCTCTTCTGAACCTTCTCTACCCTGTCTACGTGCTTATGTAGGTAAGGTCTCCATAACTGTACAGTGTACTCCAGGTGGGGCCTCACTAGTGTCTTGTATAGTGGAATTATGACCTCTCTTTTTCTGCTGGTGATGCCCCTGCCTATGCATCCCAGCATCCTATTTGCTTTACCTGCTGCCTTTTCACACTGTTTCCCTGCCTTGAGGTCATCAGAGATGATAACTCCAAGATCCCTTTCCTGCTTGGTGCATGCTATATCCTCACCCCCCAACTGATATATTATGCTAGAGTTTTTGTGCCCCATATGCAATATCTTGCACTTCCTTGCATTGAATTTCAACTGCCAAACCCCTGACCATTCTTCAAGTTTCTGCAGGTCCCTTCTCATTCTGTCTACACCCTCTGGTGTGTCTACTCTGTTACAGAGCTTTGTGTCATCAGCGAACAGTGAAATTCTGCCTTCTAGGTCCTGCGCAATGTCACTGATGAAGATATTGAATAGGACCAGTCCCAGCACTGATCCCAGTGGTACCCCACTGGTCACTCTTCCCTGTGTTGAGTGACAGCCATTTACCACCACCCTCTGTGTTCTGCCACCCAGCCAGTTACCTACCCACCACACTACTGTTCTGCCCAAACCCATATTCCCCAGTTTGTGCAATAGTCTTCTATGTGGCACAGTGTCAAAGGCCTTGCTGAAGTCCAGATAGGCCATGTCCACTGCCCTCCCCTGATCCACCTCCCTAGTCACCCAGTCAAAAAATTCAATGAGGTTGGTCTGACATGACCTCCTCTGGTGAAACCATGCTGCCTTGGGTCCTGTAGTCCATTGACAACCAGATGTTCCACCAATCTCTCCTTCAGTAGTGCTTCCATGATCTTCCCACTACCGAGGTGAGGCTGACCGTCTGTGTTCCCACTTCCTTTTTGTTCCCACTTTTGTATAAGGGAATACATCTGCTATCCTCCAGTCTTTGGGTACCTCCCTGTTTCCAGTGATTGGCTAAACAGGATAGCCAGAGGTTCAGCCACCACCTCTCTTAGTTCTTTAAGGACCCTTGGGTGCACCCCATCTGGACCCATTGCTTTATTGACTCTTATTACTTCCAGTTCCTTCAGGACCCTTTCTTGTGTAAAGGGACTTGTGTCCATTTCTGTACCATTCTAACCCCTTGTACTCCATTCAGACCCATTACCCACCTATTCCTCAGTAAAGTCTGAGCAGAAATACCTGTTCAATATGTCAGCTTTACTGTTGTTATCCTTCACACAGGCCCCATCCTTTCCCTTCAGTCTCACTATCCCTCCCTTTGCGTTTCTTTTTTCACTTATGTACCTGTAAAAGGTTTTGTCCCCTCTACCCACTGATTTTGCAATGTGTTCTTCTGTCTGAGCTTTGGCTTCCCTTACTGACCTCCCTGCCTCCCTTTGCTTCTCCTGGTACTTCTCCCTATCCCCTTCTGCCTGTGTCTTTTTGTATTGCCTGAATGCAATCTTTTTGGCTTTCACTTTCTTTGCTACCTCTTTGGAAAACTGTAATGGTCTCCTCTTCCTTTTCCTCTTGCTAACCTGCTTAATACATAATTCTGTTGCTCTTGTAATCCCCATTTTAAATACTGCCCACTGTTCCTCAACCCCTGATTCCTGCCCCATTCCCCTTAATGCCTCTTTCAAGTATCTCCCCATTTTCCCAAAGTCTGCCCCCCTAAAATCCAGGATACGTGTTTTTGTGTGGTTTGATTCTGCTCTTTCTGTAATTTCAAACCACAGTGACTGGTGGTCACTGTTCCTCAGGTGCTCCCCACTGTTACCCCATCACACTGTCCCTGTTTGTGAGCACAAAGTCCAGTATTGCCTTCTGCCGAGTTGGTTCCATGACCAGTTGCTTGAGGAAGGCAACCTGAAGGAGTCCAGGATAAATCTGCTCTCTAGTTGATGCTGCTGCTGGGATGCTCCAGTCCACATCTGGAATATTGAAGTCTCCAACCAGTACTACCTCACCCTTGTCTGCCATCCTTTGGCTGGCTAGCATCAGCTCCCTATCTGTTTCTTCCTCCTGGGCTGGCGATCTATAGACCACACCTGTGTGGATGGCTGGCCCCATTTTCCTTTCCAGCTTTACCCACAGTATCTATCCCCCATTTTGTTCCTCCTGGATCTCTGTGGCCCTTATGTAATTTTTCTAATCAATATTCACTGATCACTACGGTTACACACAAATTTGTTCTGCTGGAACAGAAATACTGTAATTGTATATTGTTGCTTAATGTTTCCTGTAACATATTTGTTTTGTCTTGACACTGATGTGGAACCTATGTAATGAGCTTGTTCTCAAAGGTGTTACCGAGATTACAATAAATAAAATAAATAATCAAGGAAAGAGCCTCTATGAGATGGAAGTGAGTAGAAGCAGAAGGAAAAAGAGACCATTATGGTATTCTAGTGAAATGGCCACGGTGGTGAAGGAAAAAAGGGTGGCATTCAGGAGGTATAAGGAAAAGCATAGGGAGGAAGACAAGGAGGAGGAGGAGCACCATGTAAAACAGAGTGAAGCAGGTAAGGCAGTGAGGGGAGTAAAGGTGCAGACAGAGGAAAGGATAGCCAAAGGGGTAGCAAATGGGGTATTTTTTCAGGTGTGTAAGTGAGAAGAGGAAAGCAAGAGATGGGATAGTGAGGCTCCCATGTCGCTCCTGTAAAAAAGCTTTCAGCTTAGTGTGCTACTCCTGGTTAAACAACTAAATAAAATAAATAATAATAATAAATAAGGAGGGTGGCAGATGGAGACTGTGCAGAAGAGGGCCAAGAAAATGCAGACATCCTGAACAGGTACTTCTGCTCAGTCTTCACAGTGCAGGGCAGGGGAACAGACCACCAGTGATTAGCAGGAACAAAGAGGAAGGGGAGGTGGGCCCTAATCTATCTATAGAGGAAAAAGTCCTGAAGAGACTAGCAGCTCTGAAATTGTACAAGGCTATGGGACTGGATGGGATACACCAATGAGTATTAAAAGAACTCAGGGAGGTGCTGGCTGCCCCATAGACAGCCTTATTCAACAGCTCACAGGAATCAGGCATGATTCCTGAAGACTATTAGAGAGCACACAGATTCCCTTAACACAGCGGCGGCAACAGGTAAGAAGTTAGTAACTATAGGCCAGCTAGCCTCATCCCAGGTGTGGGGAAATTAATGGAAACACCGTTAAATGAAATGTTGGTACAGTATCTTGAATCAAATGGTCTGCAAGGTCAAAGGCAGCATGGATCGATGGGCGGGAGGTCATGCCAGATAAATCTGATTGAGTTATTTGACTAGGTGACCAGGTGAATAGATCAGAGTGGGGCAGTGGATGTAGCCTATCTGGACTTTAGCAAGGTCTTTAACACTGTGGTGCTCAGGAGACTGGTTAAAAAATTGAGCAGCCTATGGGTGAGATCCAAAGTGGGGAATTGGATTAGCAACAAGTTAACTGATATGTGACCGAGGGTGGTGGTTAATGGCATTCACTGTAATGATGGGAGAGTGACCAGCAGTGTGCTGCAAGACTCAGTACTGGGACCGGTCCTCTTCAATGTCTTCATAAGTGACATTGCAGATGAACTGGAAGGAGAGTATACCTTTTTGCTGATGATACCAAAATCTGTAATAGGGTGGACAATAAGGAAGGGGTGGAAAGAATGCATAGGGACCTTGAGAAAAATCAGGGTGTGGTCAAGAGCATGGCAGTTGGGGTTCAATGCCAAAAAGTGCAAAATCATGCACATAGGGCATAGGAACACACAAACTGAGTATAGGATGGAGGGAGGTACTGCCAGTCACTAAGCAGGAAAGGGACTTTGGGTTTATCATATCTGATTACGTCAAAGTGGCAGGGCAGTGTGACAAAGCAGGGGGTAGGGCCAATGGGATGCTGGGATGCATAGGGAGAGTTATCTCCTGCAGGGTGATGTTGCCATTATATAACTGCTTGGTTAGACACCACCTAGAGTATTGTGTCCTGTTCTGAAGGCTGCACCCCAGAAAGGACACAGACAGAGTGGGGACAGTCCAGAGGAGGGCAACTAAAGGGGTTGCACAGAAACCTTATGAGGAGACTGAGGGATCTCAACATGAGCACCCTGGAATAGAGGAGAGCAAGAGGAGACATTATAGAGTCCTACAAGTACCTCACCAAGGTGAACAGGGTGCAGGAGGGGAGTTTCTTTCAAATGAGGAAGCACTCCAGAACCAGAAGACATGAAACGCAAGCTGGAGGGGGGGAGTAGCAAGTACTACTTCCCTGAAAGAGTGCTGGATGGCTGGAATAGATTGCCAGCAAACGTGATGGAGATGAAAACACTAGAGGGCTTCAAGCACATGTGGAATACACATAGAGAAATATTAAGAAATGGATGAGGAGGAGGCAAGATTGCCGGAGACCAGTTAAGATCTTCAGACACCAACTAGGCAGAGACCATCTGGGTGGACAGACTGAGTGGACAAAGCAGTCATTTTCTGGTGACAAATTCTGTGGTTCTGTGTTTCTCTGTAAAATGACTGCTGAGACTTCAGAACAGTCATTTTATTGTCGATGCAAGCAATAATATCCAACTGGGTTGGCGGTATTGGGCAATATTGGACCCCCCAGGGGCATAATGAGTCCCGATGCCACAGGCAGAGGGCCTTATAGCCCATGGAAGGTCCGGTATTTCCCATACCACCCACCCTGGAGGGTATTATTGTGCTTAGAAAATGGGCACTGTGAAAAATTAATTGTTTAATCAAAAAATCAAAAAATATTATTTCAAAACTAGTTCAAAATGAGTTTTGTAATAAAATTGTTCCTCTGCCTGCATTAAATTTTTCATGGTTACCCCCTCACACAGACACACACACACACATACAAATGCACTGGCACATATCCTGATTCCAGCTTGTTTGTAGAAATTATTGCTTAAATGCCCCACACACACACACACACACACACACACACACACACACACATAAAGTACAGGCTGTGATGCTTTTTTGGGTTTTGGTATTCTGATATCAGTTTGTGGTGCTATGTCCCCGGTCACGTGCTGGATCTCATTCAGGCAGGCACGATGGCAGAGGGACGCTGATCATCTGCAGAACAGTCATGCTCAGGAGTTTCATTTTAGGTTTCTTTTATTTTTGCACACTGCAGGCTTGATAGTGGACAGTTTCGTGAAGGAGGGAGACATGAGAGATCAAAGGGCTAGAGGTAAGCAATGTTTGGTAGCACTACAAATTATAAGGTGCTCCGAGCAGGTGACCGGCTGGAGGAGGCAGGAGTGAGAGTGCTGTCCGCTGTCTGATGTGCACTGAGCAGGCAACCGGCTGGTGGAGGGAGGCACAAGAGCGCTGTCAGCTTTCTGAGACAAGTCTCACTAAGAGTCATACTATTGGGGATCAGGGGGCATCATACAAGAAGGGTACTGTAGCTAGAAATAATTTAAAAAAAAACAAATAAAAAACAATGTAGTGAGCAAGCAGCTGGCAGTGAATGGAAGGAAGGGGGCAGAAGCTCTTGCTAAGCGAGAGAAAAAAATGGCGGCAATTTAAAAGTCAATCGGGTGCTGTCAACCAATGAGGCAGCAGGCTGGCACAAGGATATGTAATTGGGTGAAGGGGATGGCACTTATTATCTACCGGGCTCTACCTATAAGTTAATGTATCCCCCTGGAAGGCCTCACAGCCAATTACAGAGATTTTGTAAGCCCACTTTCTAAAAATTGATAGTAGCAACATCACTTTGCCTTACATTCTTATTGGTCTGCACTCACAGCAGTAACTGTGATCAAGTGCAGTACAGGGATGAGTGAGGTGCTGAGTTATCATGAACCTAGAAACATAAAGATAACAACAATGCTACTAGCTTTTTCAAACACATGAAGCATAATAGTGATAATATGCTAGCTGACTCACTGTCCTCAGCAATAATGTGATTGTATCATGAATATAAAGTACTCAGCCTTCAGCTTCATACTGAATTCACCCCGCAGTCACATTATTGCCTCCTATAGTGAGACAACTAGCACATTATCACTTAAATACAGACATCTACAAGGCTATGCAAAACTGGAGGAGTCTTTAATATATGAAAATAGTTACACTAAGGTCTAATAGTCAGGGGTAGGGCAGTTGGTTTTGTTTTTCTCAAATTGGTAGGAAATGGAAAATGAGTTAAAATACACAATATCATTGTAAATATACATGATGAGATGCACCAAATAAATGCTTGCAGTAAAAGAAATTGCAATTTTTAGTAACATTCAGTTGTACTCCAGGAAGGAATCTCTTTCAAAGTATGCAAGTGACTTTCCCACAGATTTGTAATTGCTAAATGGTACACACAGTTATACTAACCTGCAACTCTCCTACACTTTTGTTCAGTAGCCATTGCACAAAAGCAAATAGATACTTTACAATAGGTTATATATCACTACCAAAGTTGCTGTCCTTCAATGGAACAAGTATCCAAAAGTTTGAAATAGTTTGTAAACTTTTTCAACATTAGTACAGCCAGGCAGTACAGCCTAGGGATTAAAGCAAGGAGCAGTGAACCTAGAGACCCAGATGATCCATGTTTGAATCATACAACCACCATTTGCATGTTGTGTTACCCGAGGTAGTTAGTTTAAACTGCTGTTGACGATAGAGAGGAAATTTGAGTTAAATGTTGTGTAGTTAAAATATCAAGTAGTATAATGGTTTAGGAAGACTTCAGTACGTCAACGTTGACGTCATCACTGACACTTTATCAAGACTTGATAAAGCGTCTGATGATGATGTGAAACATTGACAGTTACTGGGGGTGCTACCATTCATTTGTACCATTACATAGTTTTTTGCTGTTTTTTAAACATTAAACCAGCTTTTATAGTGTCCTAATGTGAGGATTTTCTTTCTTTCTCAACAGCTGTTCGAGCCCGCATTTCTCCCTCTGCTTGTCTTTGATTTTTGTAGCGTGGCTCCAGCTTCGGTATACTGACCTGAGCCACTGTAGCTTCTTTTACCTTTGTAGTTGTTTAAACTCTCTGGTCCTAATTATCTCTGGAACACACCTTTAAATGAGTGTTGGCTCAGTATCACTTTTCTGTTCAAAAATTCTAAACTAAAAATAAAAAATAAATCACATGGTAATTTTCATACTCTGATTATAAGAGGTCAAGGTCAGTGAGCCTTCATGTACAGGGCTCCTCTCTGGTTAAATAGTCTTCCTCCTGAGGTCCTCTCTGAAAAAAAATAGACTTATTTAAACTTAAACTGCACCAACACCTACTCTCTTTAAACCACTGACTGTACCTAGCATGGATGTCCCTTTCTCTGCACTCTGCACCTCTGTTAAACCTCTCCTATTCTGCTCCCCCTATATTTCTCCTTCTCCTGCCAATCTCTGTCCCCTTACCCACTACTCCCCCTTTCTCCTCCCTCATCCTGGTCTCCTTGCTCTCCCCCTCTCCCCTTTGCCACCACAACTTCCTCCTATCCCCTCCCCTCACAATCAGCCCTACTTTTAGCCTTCCCTGACCCTCCTCCCCTTACTGGCACTGCCTCCCCCAATTGGTGTGACAAGGTCCCTTGGACTGCCTCTCCGATTTAGAAGTAGACTTCCTCTCTTGCCCTCTTTTACTATAGCCTCCGCCTGTTCTATTTACTCTCCAAAGACTCTGACTTTTGTTTTACCATGCAGCTTTATGTATACCCTCTATAATTGCCTCTATGCTTATACTCATTCTGTATTTTGCACTATTTGTTTTTAACTGTATTTTGCACTATTTTTTGTGTAATCACTTTGTAAAACTTCTTAACTTTCAATGTGGAGCCTTTGTAAATGAGTCTCTGACTCAAAGGTTTGCAATTCCGATCTACTCAATAAATAAATAAATAAAAATAATGATAAAAATTTAACTGTAGTAAGCAAATAATTAGCTCTACCTGCAGCCCTTGTCCTAATTAACATATGATCATGTTACCACTTTCTTATATACAACTCATTAAACCTAATCATTGCTTTAATACACTCTCCTTTGGATCTCATCCTTAGAGAAACCATCTATGGCATCATATGATGTCACATGCAGTTACAGTAGCAGGGTGCATGCTTACCTCTGAGGATGACTATGAGAAGTTCATGTGTTCTAGTCCCACACAGAGCTTGATCTAATACCCAGTACTGACACTGTAATGCAGTACTACAGAGTGCTACGCTGCTGAAAAGTCCCCCTTCGGATGATGTTAAATGGGGGGGGGGCTTCAGTCAATCCCTGGTGACTGCCCAGGTGGAAGTTAAAGATCCTATGGAACTTATTGTAAGAGAAGGGGATCTTTTTAAACACACAACCAATCATACTAAAATCTACATCTCCACATTAGTCTATAACTTGTGACTTTAAAAATAATCAATGCAAAGCAGAAGAAAAAGGACAGCTGATAAATTAATTAGAAACCATGTGCATTACAAGTATCTGTTGAGAAAAATAATTTAAAGGGACACAAAAAAAATCATATCCCATATTTTTTCAATTATCCAGTTCATATTGTTTCACAATACCCACAATTTTTCTCAACACATCTTCCCATCATCCCATTTAACCACCGTGCACATGGCAGAAATGATCAAATGTAATAATATTGCACAGACCATATTTTATTTTGTAATATAAATCAGAAACAAGCCTGCCACATGAAATATTTTATATAAATATAAAAACTCATCAAAGTTTCTCCATTATAATTAATTGCAAAAGGTTGCAAAAACCGAAAGATTCACTCCTCAAACGTGGGATTAAACAAGATCCTTTCATTTGTCTGTTCACATACATATTTTCAATAATCCTGGACATGAGGGTACTTCCAAATGCTTGTTTCATAATGTTTCATGCACCCAAAGCCTTGGGCTCAGACAGCACCTCTGTTCCAAACCTTTATGTTTAAGGTGGTCCTTAATATCTAATCCATCATTTGTATGAAGCCAAAGCAAATCCTATACTGCGTATGAACAAGAGTTCAATTACTGAAAAAAGAAAATGTTGACGAAACGGGCACCTGTATACCATACAAGGACAGCCTAGAAACTCTGAAGTATCATGGGTGGCAGTTCTTAAAATAAAGTCAGAAATGCATTTGCTTGGTTTGTTGTCACCTGTTTGTTGTTGCTAAGCAGCAAATGTTTTTGCATTGTGCTCTGATTCTGTGATAGAATCTGTATTAGTAGAAGGTAGATTATTGTGATTGTAGTTACCTTTTGATGGTAAGGAAAAAGAGGTGAGATAGAAGTGTATGTATTTTCAAATATTATAGAGGAACAGTGGCAGGATTTTTAGGACAGTAAATTAATAAAAAGGGAACTAGGAGAGCTTCAGTAGCAGACAAGTAGTGGAATAGCAGTATAATTGCAGTATAATGTGGGGAGTGGTGCAATGCAGTGACTGTGGGCAGCCATTCAGGCAGATCTTCTGGACACTGAGGTGCTGCCCTATCTGCATGCATCTTTCTGGACTGCGGGATGAGGTAGCCAGACTCAGAGCGAAGTAACTAGGTCAGGAGTACCATCACCCCTATCCAGAGACCACCAGTCCAATGCAGCTGCCTCAAAGGATGCAGAGAACGAGGAGTACTTGGATGACAGTGGCCCAGGGAGGGTTAGACCAGTGAGGCAGAGGCACATCCCAGATCCTATTCCACTCAAGAACTCATATGCCACACTGCCAAACAGGGACAACCAAATAGAGGTACCCAGAGAAATGGAAGGAAAGGATGTGGAGGTTAGCCAGTGCAAAAGATGGAGATTAGCACCCAGGAGGTGGATAGGCAGAATAGGGGCAAAATTCAGCAGAAGGGCAGACAGCAAGGTGAACCAGGGATAAAGGACAACCAAGGAAGGGCTGGAGTGAACAGCAAAACAGTCTAGGGAGGTCAAATCATGAAAGTCATGTGCAAATGCCAGGAGCCTTAGCAACAAGATGGAAGATCTGGAGGCTGTCATGGTGCAGTCAGACCTGGACATGTGGCCATCACTGAAACCTGGTGTATTGATAACCACGACTGGGAGTTGGCCATACCAGGCTACAACATATTCAGAAGAGACAGGGCAGGCAGGAAGGAGGAGGAGTGGCACTGTATGTGAAAATGACATAAGGGCCACAGAGATCCAGGAGGAACAAAATGGGGAGAGATACTGTGGGTTAAGCTGGAAAGGAAAAGGGCCAGCCATCCGCACAGGTGTGGTCTAGACCACCAGCCCAGGAGGAAGAAACAGATAGGGAGTTGATGCTAGCCATCCAGAGGATGGCAGACAAGGGTGAGGTAGTACTGGTTGGAGACTTAATATTCCAGACATGGACTGGAGCATCCCAGCAGCAGCATCAACTAGGAGCAGATTTATCCTGGACCCTTCAGGGTGCCTTCCCCAAGCAACTGGTCATGGAACCAACTCGGCAGAAGGCAATACTGGACCTCAGCTCACAAACAGGGACAGTGTGATGGGGGTAAGAGTGGGGAGCACCTGGGGAACAGTGATCATCAGTCACTGTGGTTTGAAATCACAGAAAGAGCAGAACCAAACCACACAAAACACGTATCCTGGATTTTAGGGGCAAACTTTGAGAAATGGGGAGATACTTGAAAGAGGCATTAAGGGAATGGGGCAGGAATCAGGGGTTGAGGAACAGTGGGAAGTATTTAAATGGGGATTACAAGAGCAACAGAATTATGTATTAAGCAGGTTAGCAAAAGGAAAAGGAAGAGGAGACCATTATGGTTTTCCAAAGAGGTAGCAAAGAAAGTGAAAGCCAAAAGATTGCATTCAGGCAATACAAAAGACACAGGCAGAAGGGGATAGGAAGAAGTACCAGGAGAAGCAAAGGGAGGCAGGGAGGTCAGTAAGGGAAGCCAAAGCTCAGACAGAAGAACACATTGCAAAATTAGTGGGTAGAGGGACAAACCTTTACAGGTACATAAGGAAAAGAAAGGCAAAGGGAGGGATAGTGAGACTGAAGGGGAGGATGGGGCTGGAGGATGACAACAGTAAAGCTGACATATTGAACAGGTATTTCTGCTCAGTCTTTACTGAGGAAGAGGAGGTTAATGGGTCTGAATGGAGTACAAGGGTGAGAATGGTGCAGAAATGGACACAAGTCCCTTTACACAAGAAAGGGTCCTGAAGGAACTGGAAGTAATAAGAGTTGATAAAGCAATGGGGCCAGATGGGGTGCACCCAGGATCCTAAAGAACTAAGAGAGTGGTGGCTGAACCTCTTGCTATCCTGTTTAGCTGATCACTAGAAACAGGGAGGTACCCAAAGACTGGAGGATAGCAGATGTAGTCCCCTATACAAAAGTGGGAACAAAGAGGAAGGGAACTACAGACCAGTCAGTCTCACCTCGGTAGTGGGGAAGATCATGGAAGCACTACTGAAGGAGAGATTGGTGGAACATCTGGTTGTCAATGGACTACAGGACCCAAGGCAGCATGGTTTCACCAGGGGAGGTCATGTCAGACCAACCTCATTGAATTTTTTGACTCAGTGACTAGGGAGGTGGATCAGGGGAGGGCAGTGGACATGGCCTATCTGGACTTCAGCAAGGCCTTTGACACTGTGCCACATAGAAGACTATTGCACAAACTGGGGAATATGGGTGTGGGCAGGACAGTAGTGTGGTAGGTAACTGGCTGACAGCAGGACACAGAGGGTGGTGGTAAATGGCTGTCACTCCACATAGGAAGAGTGACCAGTGGGGTACCACAGGATCAGTGCTGGGACCGTACTATTCAATATCTTCATCAGTGACATTGCGCAGGACCTAGAAGGCAGAATTTCACTGTTCACTGATGACACAAAGCTCTGTAACAGAGTAGACACACCAGAGGGTGTAGACAGAATGAGAAGGACCTGCAGAAACTTGAAGAATGGTCAGGGGTTTGCAGTTGAAATTCAATGCAAGGAAGTGCAAGATAATGCATATGGGGCACAAAAATCCTGGCACAATATATCAGTTGGGGGTGATGATATAGCATGCACCAAGCAGGAAAGGATCTTGGAGTTATCATCTCTGATGACCTCAAGGCAGGGAAACAGTGTGACAAGGCAGCAGATAAAGCAAATAGGATGCTGGGATGCATAGGCAGGGCATCACCAGCAGGAAAAGGGAGGTCATAATTCCACCATACAAGACACTAGTGAGGCCCCACCTGGAGTACACTGTGCAGTTCTGGAGACCTTACCTACGTAAGGACATAGACAGGGTAGAGAAGGTTCAGAGGAGGGCAACAAAGATGGTGCATGGATTACATCACAAGTCCTATTTGGACAGGTTGAAGGCACTGAACATGTACTCCCTGGAGGAGAGGAGGGAGAGAAGGGATATGATAGAGATATACAAGTATCTTACAGGGAGGAACAGGCTGCAGGAATGCACTATTTTAAGCAAAAAGATGTTCCAGGACTAGAGGGCATGGGATGAAGTTGGAGGGAGGACGATTCAGAGGAAAGTGGAGGAAGAATTTCTTCACAGAACGGTGGCGGACAAGTGGAACACCCTGCCAGAGGAAGTGGTGGGGGCTGAAACAATCACAGGATTTAAGAATGCATGGGATAGACATAAAGGAATTCTGGAGGTCAGGGGTAAGGGGCAACAGACTTCCTGGAAAACATAAACTGAACTTACAAACTTAAATGGGCAGACTGGGTGGGCCATAGGCCCTTATCTGCCGACACTGTCTATGTATCTATGTATCTATGCTCTTTCCTACCTGCAACATTTCAAAATCAATCTTCCACTTCTTGATAAGACTTAACCCTTAGTCTGGCAACAGAATTAGAAAATATAGGAATTCAGGACTGATATCTCAGTCCGTTGCACAGTAAGGGTTAAGACTTGTACCATGTGAGTGGGATACAATCCTACCCATCCATGATATTAATGTAGAAGACCATTTTGCCCCAAACCTTTGGCCAAGGCTTAAGCCAGATATCCACCCATGACACCTAAATCTATACTGTTTATAGTGTGACATAGATTAAAATTGGCCATGGAAAAAATGCAATAAATATGACCAATAGGGGGCTTGCCTGGTGGCGCTGAGGGTTGAGATACTGGATGCTTTTCCTCACACCATACCAGCTACCCAGGTTCAAGAACCACTTCAGGCTGGCATGGGGGGGAAGGAGGGAGCAGGATTGAGCAGCCAAAAGGCAGCTCTCCTCTCCTGGGGTGGTCGGTGACCCATCCCCCCCTCTGTAGTTCTGTTCACACCGGGTGGAGGCCTGGTCAGTAGCATAAGTGAAAGAAGACAGCAGCATAGTGGGAGGGTGCCCCAAGGCTTGGCTTGCTTGTGCCAGGGGAACAGGGAGAACAAGCTGATAAAAACCTATATGGAAAAAAAAGACCAATGAGTTTACCATGCCTAGGCCACCCCTTCTTTTTTATCAGGTACAGTGTGTTATATTTCACTTTATGGAGTTAAAACTTGCCCCCCCATAGTAACTGGAAAAATAAGATATGCAAGCTTGTGACTAAAGTTATTGGGGAAGAAAATTTAACTAATATAAAGAAAAATTGATCTAAATGAATTTTGATAATTTGTATATGCCTAGGCTTAGACATCTGCCAGAATGGGTTTGGAGGAAAGTCTAATACTACCAGCACTTTCCTCCATATCTACCAAATCATTTTCACCTTCCAAACCACAATTGTATTATAGTATATGGTTAGGGCTTATTTTATATGGAAATCAATGACTCTCAGAAAGCTGTTATGCATGGTTTAAGCATGGATCATTAAAATGAGAGGGGGGAAGGAGGGAAGACAAAAAGGAAAAAAGGGGGGCAACAAGCAGAGTGCATACAAAATCTGGAAGGCCATGGCTGTGAATGCTTGAAGTCTAGGAAATAAGATTCCAGATCTGGAGGCCATCATGGCAGAGGCTGACCTGAATATTGTGGCCATTACCAAGTCATAGTACACTGAACACCATGACTGGGACATGGCCATACCAGGCCATACTCTGTTCAGGAAGGACAGGTGGGAAGGAAAGGAGGAGGTGTTGTGCTTTACATAAGGGAAAGAATAAAAGCAACAGAGATAAAAGGAATACAGGGGGAGGTAGAGATACTGTGGGTCACCTTGGAGGTGGGGAATGAAGCCACTATTCACACTGGTGTGATATACAGACCTCCAGCACAGTGGAAGAATAAGATAAGGCACTGGTGGAAGCCATTGGCAAGATGGCGTAAAAGAGTGAGGCACTGCTGGTGGTGGAGTTTAACCTGCTGGATGTAAGTAGATTGGAGAAGGTGGCGGCAAATGGAGTTCACTCTGAGGAAGGGAAAGTGCCCCTTGGGTGGGTGCCTCAGGGATCAGTGCTGGGAGGTTCTCTTTAATGTCTTTATAAGTGACATTGCAGAGGAGTTGGAAGAGAAGGTCAGCCTTTTTGCAGATGACACCAAAGTCTACAACAGGGTAGACACTCCAGGGGGAGTGGAAAGGATGAGCAGAGACCAGAGAAAACTAGAGGAGCGGTCAAGGATATGGTAGCTGGGTTTCAATGTAAAAAAGTACAAAATAATGCACTTAGGGCACAGAAGCCCAGAGGCAGAGTACAAAATGTGTGGAGTGTTATTGACAACCACCCAGCAGGAAAGAGGACCTGGGGGTAATCATATCAAATGACCTAAATGTGACTAAGCAGTATGACAACGCAGTTGGGAGAGCTAGTGGGATGCTGGGATGCATAGGGAGGGGTATCACCAGCAGAAAGAGGGAGGTGGTGTTACCCCTGTATAGATCTCTGGTAAGACCCCACCTAGAGTACTGTGTGCAGTTCTGGAGACCACATCTCTGGAAGGACATAGACAGAGTGGAAACTGTCCAGAGGAGGGTAGCTAAAATGGTGTACGGTCTGCTTAAAAAGACCTATGAGGAAAGACTGAAGGACCTCAATATGTACACCCTGAAAGAGAGGAGGGAGAGGGAGTATATGATGGAGACCTTTAAATAGCTAACAGGGGTAACTAAGGTACAGGAGGGAAGTATTTTTCAGAAGAAAAGGTGCTCAAGAACAAGGTGACATGCTATGAAGATGGAGGGGAGTAGATTCAGGAGAGATGTTAGGAAGTACTTCTTCACAGAAAGAGTGGCAGATTCATGGAACAATCTTCCGGTAGAGGTAGTGGGGCAAAAATAGTAGCAGGGTTCAAGAATGCATAGGATAGTAGCCGGCCCACTGGTGCAGTGGTTGGATTTCTGCATGCGATGCCGGCAACCTGGGTTCAGGAATGGATCCAGGTCATCGGAGCCAGCTGGGGAGAAGGATCAAGCATCCCCAGGACTGCTCTCCTTCTCCGGGGGAGGGGGGGCCTTGTGCTCGGTGCAGGAGCGAAACCTGGTGGAGGCCAGCGTGTTGCCCTGAGCTGACACAGGATCAAGAATCTCTGGGGTGGGACAGATGCTGGACATCATTGCTCATCTCTGCCCCAGCCTACAGGGGACAAAACTGCCTCTCCTGCCATCTCTATGGAGCCCTGTCCCTAGGCTTCAATTAGCCTCCTGGCCAAGCTCTCCCAACCAGTTACCGTTCTCACAGTACTGGTGCCTGTACAGTCGTGCTATGACTCTGGGGTAAACCAGGAGAAACCAGGAGAGCAGGGGCTCAGTAGGAGGTGGAAATCGTGGGGGCACCATGACCAGGGCAGAGAAACTGATGGCAGGAGCAGATGAAAAAAGAATAAAATATATTTAAAAAAAAGAATGCATTGGATAGGCACAAGGAAATCATAGTAGAAAATTAGAGGGAGGGTGAAAGAGCAGCAGATCAAGTACAGTCTGCAGTAACAATGTAGGTAGGGAAAAAAGGGCAGACTAGGTGGGCCAAGCGGTCCTTATCTGCTGTTAAATTCTATGTTTCTGTGGTTTAAAAGTGTATATGAATGGTTTAAAAGTTGTTATGCATGTTCTTTCATTAGAGATTCAACTGTGCTCTGCCTCATGCTGGCTTCCACCATTTTCTGATATTGCTTTCAGCTCTCACCACCACGGCTACCACAATGCTGTTCTTGCTTCATTACTGTGACTCCCCTTCAGTAAAACTCCCATAGAAATAAATTTAAGAAAGTGTAGGCAGCCATGTTCTTAAAAACAATGGCAGCCCGCTTTCATATATGTTGAGTTCTCCCTACTCTCGCTGACTCCTACCTGGCAGCTTGCTGTCATAGTCATGAGCGCTCTCTGTTTCTGTACTGATGCTCAGGCCACTTGAATCTCTTGTTCCCTACTTCCCTCTAGAAAACCAAATACAATAAAAAATAATGTCCATGTGGCCATACAGAACTTGTCTTGTGTTTCCATCTTGCAGTTGAGATAAAAGCATGTACCTCTCAACTTTAGCTCTTCAGGTCAATATGCAGTTATCTGTACCCCTTGATGGAAACACAGGCTGGTTCAGTATGGCCACTCGTACAGTATTCCTTATGTTACTTTTCAACCTGAAACTTCTGTGTATTGCTTTAATAAGTCCACCATTGCCCTTACTAATGGTTTATCAGGGAGAAAAAGGCAAATGTCATCAGCGTATGCTGAAACTTTCACAACTCACACATTGTCTGCAGGTTTACTGCCTACTTTCTGCTGGATCTGTTACATTTTCTGAATTAGGTGATTCAGACAAAAGATACAGAAGTTTATAGGGATGTTAGGAGGGCCTTTTATGGGTATAAGAGAATCCCCTCGCACATTCTTAGGGCACAAGAACTGCAGACTGAAAGTGAGCAGAGTTGGTGCCCCAAGGATGCAAGACATGACACTCTGACATCCATAAGAAGCCATTCTAGTATCCCTATAAACCTATCATAGATTGCGGACAATTTTTTTTTAATAATCTTTTTATCTCTTAAACGGTGCCAGAGTGTATGGTTTGAGTGCGGCTACAAGAAGCCCATTAGTCCAGTACAGCATGTGAGATACTGTCATGGAAATAATCTCATGTGCTTCTGGAAAAAATATTTCTGTGATTAGATGGGGCATCACATGATGCTCCCGTGATCTATAATCATTAAATATGGGGGACGTGGGCAACCCTGTCTAACTCTCACTTTAAAGAATACCATTTTCCAAGACATCCATCCACATAGAAAAAACATATGTAATTTTATGTAATGCTCTCAATCAACCACTAAAATCAGGTGGGAGACCATGGGCAGCATTATTTTTAATTACTGCCATGCAACAGGAGTAGCAGTGTGTTACATGTCATTAGCATACCACTAGCCTGTTAGCACATCTACTGCTATTTTTTAAACTAGACACTAAGCATGGCTGTGAGCAGTTAGCAAATTAGTTCTAATGATACCATTGTGCCCAGTTAAAGGAGGGAGCCCCATGCATTCAGGGAGCAAAGATACTGTTTTCCCTTCTATTTATCTCTCAGTACTGTCTGCCTGCCTGGTTCCTTTTGAGTGGTGCTCCTCCACCCATTCCCCCATCTTCTCTGGGATTTACCATTTATGCCCCTTGACTTGCCCCTCATGGCAGGGTGGAGGGAACTTGCCCTTGCCCCCAGAGGCAGGAACCAGTGGTGCCCCTTTTGGTGGTGCCAGGTCTGGAGAAGGGCTGTTCATCTTCTTGCAATGCTGGTGAGATGGGTAGGAAACTGGCTGCAGGGAAGGCAACAGAGGGTGGTGGTGGGTGGGGAGCTCTCACACCCAAGGGCAGTGACGAGCGGTGTCCCACAGGGCTCGGTGTTGGGACCAGTGTTGTTTGGGATATTCATTGCAGACATATCATGGGACATCAAGAGCAAGATCAGTCTGTTTGCTGATGATACCAAGGTTGGCACGGTGGTGGATGACCTAGGGGGATGGCAGGGGTTGCAGGATGATCTGGCAAAGCTTGAAACCTGGTCAGACACCTGGCAACTGGGCTTTAATGCCAATAAGTGCAAGGTGATGCATTTTGGGATGAAGAACCCAAGGAGGATTTACCAGCTAGGGGGAGTGCAGCTAGCCCAGACAGAGGAGGAGAAGGATCTGGGTGTGCTCATCACAGGGTCAATGAACAACTTCCGGTACAGTGTAGGGAAGGCAGCTTCAAAGGCCAACAAAATGCTGGGTTGTATTGCAAGGGAGTATATCCTCGAGGAGGAGGAGGTGATTCTGCCACTGTATAGGTCATTAGTTAGACCACACCTGGAGTACTGCGTGCAGTTCTGGCATCCATTATCTGAAGAGGACATTAAGTTACTGGAGGGAGTGCAGCGCCAGGGGCATTAAAGATGATCAAGGGCTGGGGACTTATCATGGAGAGGAGGTTGAAGGAGTTGAACATGTACTCACTGGAGGAGAGGAGAGACGGGGACATGATTGAAACCTTTAAATACAAGAAAGGAATAAACAAGACAGGTACAGAGGGGCTGTTCAAAGGTAAGGGAGGGAGGGCTACCAGGGGCCATGATATGAGACTGGAGCGAGGAAGGTTCAGGAGGGAGATGAGGAGACACTTTTTACAGAGAGGGTGGTGGCTGGGTGGAATCGTTACCTGCAGAAGTGGTATGCAGTAGAACAGTGGACTGCTTCAAACGAGGATGGGACAGGACAAGGGGGAGGGTTAATGAAGGGGAAGGATGGAAGGGAGGGGCAGCTGCAGAATAAGGGGTGCTAGCTGCACATTCGAGCAGACTTGATAGACCTCTAGGCCTTTATCTGCTGGCAAATTTCGTATGTTCGTATGTTCTTGCACAGCAGGTTGTTTTCTTCCTGTTTCTTTGCTTTCCTAGGGATGTTGATGTGCAATGATGCACAGAATCTCTTAATGTGCATCACCTTTCTGGGCCTCTTGTCTGCCAGATACCTAGTCTCTACCCCCAGTGACTCAGGTTTGCTCCCAAACCCAGGTCACCAGTGTACCAGCCAGTAGCACTACCACTGTGCCACCATGCCAACTTGGTGCAGTGGTAATTTTAATTATATGGGCCAGAAAGAAATATGCACTCAGGTAAGGTAACCAAACACTGCACAAAAAAAACAGGCTGAAATAATTTCCAAAACTGAAAAGCTTAGGGTGCTGAGGGTTTTTACTGTGGTACTCACATATAGTAGAAAAGTACATTAAGGGCAGTCAGTGGTTCTACAACCAATTTAAAGTGCCATCAAAATCGTAAGTTGCTGACATTTCCAACAAGGTAGGACAAACAAGTTACCTTATCCAAAAGATAGCTGCCTCCAAACCCTGAAGCTCTGGTCAAATGAGTTCTATCACAGGGCATGATCACATGGTCAGCCATGCCCATAAATACACCCATAATCGTCATTTAGTCAGTAGAAGCACACTAGCCTCTGGGGCCAGAAGATCAAAAGGTCGTGGGTTCTAGCCTCACTGTAGTACAGTATGATGGGGTACTGTACTGTCGTGGCGGTTGCTTTCAGATGAGATGTTAAACTGAGGTCCCTTCTGTGCATCTATTGTGATTATCCAGGTGGAAGTTAAAGGTAAACAAAGTCCAACAAGCCGCAGCCATGATAAGCAGGGAGGGGCCAATGCTCACTACAAAAAGGGCAGCCTGCCCAAAACAATGAACTGCAACCATTCAGAGAGTGGTGGCACTCGCACAGATACCAGATACGAAGAAATGAAGCAAAGTGAATTTATTACTGGCAAAGGCATACAACTGATACAAAGTAATTCAGCGTGTCCCTGCTGTTCCAGCTCTAACCCCCTAGCACCTCGACTCTTGCGAGTCTTCAGAAGGGGGTGACACCTTTTATCCATATAACCATCCCTAAAATTAGAAATATCAAAAACTGTCCAAATGCCTAGTGAATGAAAGCTGTATATGCAGAACATGCTTACTTACTGTAATAAAGCTTGCAACAATCAATCAGTCAAATTCACATAAGCCCTTACTGAATTTAGCAAGGAAAAAAACATATCATGATACCTCTTACTATGCTGACCATGACAGAACAGGTTTCAATGAATATTGAGATGACTAGATAAAATGTAAAAAGCAGAAAGAAAAGAGACATACAGTATTATGTAACGTACTATGTTATTAGAGAATATAGATCATGCACAAATCAGTACACCGAATTTAAATACTTCATGTATAGCATCATACATTGTAACTGAAGGAGATCCAACTGGGAAAATACAGATGAGCAATTTAACAAATCCTATAAAAGAGGTTTAAAGTACATGTCATCATTTATTCCCAGGATTTAAGACACTTAAGTCTATGTATCCATTGGGTTTCTTTTTGCAATAATGCTTAAGACAATTTCTGCCACAAAGGTGATGAGGGACACATTTCAGTCCCATGAAATACAGATCCATTGGGTCAGAACTGTGGTGATGTTTCAAATGCAAACCTACCAGGGTGTCTTCCCGAGATCTTGCAGTGCTTCACATATGCCCGTGCGTGGATTGTTTTCATGGATGAATTGTCCCTCCAACATATAGCCAGTTACATTAACAAACTATACTGTAAACAACAAGTGCAATGCTGCAATTGAAATTTTTTTTTTATTTGGAATACCTAACCTGACCCATCTGTGGATTTTTTAACTGGTTACCCTGTATGTCACGAATGCAAATACTTTCTTTCTTGACTATTGACAAAGATGGTAACCAACTGCAGGCACTCTTTTGTCCCCGAGTTTGAAAGTGGCTATGTAGAATTTTGAGGCTTGTCTAGAGGTGATGTGGGGTTTATTTCCTAGGCTCTTCCTTACTGTGTCATTCTTCATCAAAATACACCACTTCTTATGAAGAACTGAACCTATGCTGCCAGTAAGCACACTCTGCTCTGTTTAAAAGGTAACTGGTTTGTCTTGCACAATTTCTGTTTTGTTAGATTTAATCAGTTTACCTCTGTCCAATTTCAAAACCTTATCCTTCACTTCTATGAGTAACATGCAGTCACAGCCCGATATCTAAATCTGTCACATAAATCTGCCAACTGCACATTATTACACATCGCAAACAATGAAGCATGCATGGTCTTTGCAGGGCTGCATCACACCAAAGTGCCAGTCTACACACAATGTAAAGACCAAAACACCCCTTTGATAACATGCTTATTTCCTTTTGGGGCCTTGTGTGCTGTTTAAAGGTCATTTGCTTGTCAACCTTTAAAAATAACACCCTCGTGTAGCAGGGCTAACACCTCTATGATGCTTTAACTGCTACTTTGCTGCTTTGCAACCTGTTGTAGTTGCTGAGCATGACACCCTACGGTGGCCAGCAGGTGTTTGTGCTTTCTACCTGAGCACTGTACCTTGGTGTTTGCTGCCATATAGGAACTATCTTTAATCATCTTTTGTGCATTCAGAGTGTGTTCCTACCTGTTTAAAAAAAAAAACAACGTTTGTGCTGTGGCCAAATTAGTACTTAAGGAAGAGATTTTGTGCAGAGCAAACATCAATGATCAAAAATCCTGTACCATATCTTTTTAATACAGCAAATAAGAACTATTTATTTTGGTCCAGTGACAATGCATCCCCTTTATTTGTCCTTGATTTCTTCTGTTATCTTCTTTATAAAACACAAATTGTCCTGTATTTTATCAGATTTTAGATGACACTTTTTTTTTGGGGGGGGGGGAATAAGGCTTCCAGGTACTTTCCTTAACCTTAAAACCATTATTTTTGTCAAAATGTTATAATCACAATTTAAGAAGCAATTAGATGAAGCAACAGCATATTTGTATAGTACCTTGATACACACTGTATGCATTTATATAACACTTTCATACACATCGCATGCATTTTAAGGAGGAGGCTAAGTCATAGCCTTCTCAGAAGTACTGCTGGTGTCTAGAGTCAGCACAGCTAGAAAATGCAAGGTCAAGGATTTTAAGGCTAGCTGAGGGAATGGTGTAGGGAGGGGGCATTTAGATAGGTAGGAAACTGGGAGGGAACTTTGGAGGATAAAACCCACTATGCACCTGATAGGGTGCATCTAACCAGGAGGGGAACCAGGCTACTTGGTGAAAGGATGGGGGAATATAGAAGCAGAAGCTTGAATTTAAACTGAAAGGTGGGCAGCAAGGGTTGCGATACACAGGATGTCCTGGAGCAGGGGGCAGCCAGGCACCCCCAAGTGAAATACACAAGGTGGTCAGTAAGGGCAGAGAATGGGGGAATAGAAGGAAGGTAAGGATGGGGTTCTTGGCGGAAGGAGGCAATTAGCCCCACCCCAGAAGAAAGCACAGGGGGCTGGTAAATGAGTGAAGTGGGAGGACTAGAAGGGGGCTTGAGGGAAGGGAATACAAGGGGAAGGACCAAGGGAAAAAGAAGGGAAGTGCAGGCAGCCAAGCAGAGGAGGGGGAGGCCTTTGGCAGAGAAATAAAAGGAGGTAATCAGGAGTGTTAGAGTGTAGTGCCCCTCAATGATAGGAATCTATGGAACGAAATGGATGACCTGCAGGCCATGTCAGGGAAGGTGGATCTGACAGTGGTCCCCGAGACCTGGGTTATCTCAAACCATAACTGGGACCTCTGCATTTGATGGTATATCCTCTATAACTGGTATAGGGAGAAAGGGAAGAACGTGTGGAACTATACATCAGGGAGGGCATTACTGCCATTATGTAAATATGAAAAGTAGAGGTGCTGTGGGTCCAGATCCAAACAGTAACAGAAAGGAAATTGAGGCTGAGTATGGTTTACAGGCCACTGAATCAGTATGAAGACAAGGGTGGAGAGTTGGGAAACTTGATCAGGATGGTAGTGGATAGGGGTAAAGTGTTGGTTATGGGGAACTTTAATTTGCCTCAGATGGATTGGAGTATACCATTAACCCAAGGGGAATGGAATTCCCAAGGTGGAAATTAATAAAGGAAGCAGGGTGGGAGAAATGAAGGTGGATGGGAACAGATGCATTAAAAAGAAAGGGGGGAAGAAGAGTGGGCAAAAAGGAAAGAATGGAGGTACTGTAATAAGTAGAATGGTAAAAAAATCTTGAAGGCCATGTGGGCGAATGCTAGAAGTCTAGAAATAAAGATACCAGACCTAAAGGCCATAATGTCAGAGGCTGAGCTGGATATTGTGGCCATTACTGAGTCATGGTGCACTGAAAGTCATAACGGGGACATGTCCATACCAGGCTATACTCTGTTCAGGAGGGACAGGGTGGGAAGAAAAGGAGGAGGTGTTGTGCTTTACATAAGGGAAAGCATAAAAGCAACAGAGATACAGGGAATACAGGGAGGGAGAGAGGCTCTGTGAGACACCCTGGAGATGGGGAATGAAGCCACTATTCACACTGGAGTGATCTACAGACCTACAGCACATGGGAAGGAGTTAGATAAAGTATTGGTGGAAGCTATTGGCAAGATGGCATAAAAAGGGGTGGTTTTGGTGCTGCTGCTGGGATACTTCCATCTTCCGGATGTAGGTTGGAACCTCCCAACTGCGGCTTCAGCTAGATGCAGGGACATCCTGGACTCCCTGCATGGGGCATTTCTCGGGCAATTAGTCAGTGAACCCACTCATGATGGAGCAATACTGGACCTGGTACTCACTAACGAGGACAGTGTTGCAGATGTCAAGGCAGGAGGGCACCTGGGTAACAGTGATCATCGTACAGTATGGTTCACTATAAGGATGACTGTCAAATTGAACCACATTAGGGCAAGGGTCCTGGACTTCAGAAGGGCAGATTTTAATAGATGGCAACTACCTCAGTGATGACCTAGTGAGAGGGTGACCCAGTAGTGGTGGAGGAATAGTGATTGAGCTAAAAAGGGCCATAGGGAAGGCAACAAACCTCTGCATCAAGCAAGTGAGCAAAGCAAGAGGAAAAGAGACCACTATGGTTCTCAAAAGAGGCGGATGAAAAGGTAAAGGCTAAAAGGGTAGCATTCAAATAAGGAGATGCAAAGGGAGAAGGATAGAGAGGTGTATCAGGGGTAACAGAGGAAAGCAGGGAGAGCAGTTTATTTATTTCTTTATTTTCAAAAGTTTCACCAAGAAAGACATACTGAGCTAAAATAGCCTGTTTCCAGATGTGCCCTGGGGGGAGGTGGGAGTAGGAAAATTAGTAGAAAATGGAACAATTGATTATGCAATAAAACAAAAATTTTATGTAGAGATATAAAATTAGACAGTCATATAGCACAACAAGTAACAAGTAAACATAAGACTAGGGAGGGAGATGAGTCCCATAGGAACAGGAAAATGACACCTTAAGCAGGTGAGGGTACAATGGATAGGGTGTAGTGGTAGGGAGGAGTGTTGACAGAGGAGAGGAGAGGAGAGAAGAGGAGAAAGGGAAGCAGAGAACTAGTGAGGAGAGGAATAGGGGAGGAGGAGAGAGATGATGGAAGGGAAGGACGGTGAAAGAGAAAGGTAGGAGTGCATTGTGAAATGGATGGGAGAGGTAAGTGAGGGCAGTAAGGAGCACAAAGATGCAAACTGAAGAGAGAATTGCCCAGGCAGTGACGAAGGAGGACAAGACATTTTTTAGGTATGTACACAAAAGGAGGAAGACCAGGGGTGTGTCTGTAAGATTAAAAAGGGAAGGGGGGAAAGTACAGAGGGAGACCAGGAAAAGGCAGACATCCTGAACAAATATTTTTGTTCAGTGTTCACAGAGGAAGTTGAAGAGGAGGGGTCACTAAAAAGTAACAAGAGCATTAGAGGGAGAAAGGTGGACACTAGTCTGTCTTCAGTGGAGAGTGTCCTGAAGTGAATCATTAATCTGAAAGTGAGCAAAGCAGTGAGGCCAGATGGGGTGCACTCAAAGATATTAAGGCCGGGGAGCTCAGGGGTGTGCTGACTGCACACCTGAAAGTACTATTGAACAGCTGATTAGATACAGGAGTGGTTCTGGAGGACTGGAGGAGGGCTGATATAATCCCACTTCTCAAAATGGTGGGAAAGTTAATGGAGTCGCTGCTGAAGGAAAGGATTGTGGAATATCTTAAATTTAAAAGGTTACAAGATTGGGGGGGGGGGTTCTTATCAAACGAATCTGATGGATTTCTTTGACTGGCTGACCAAGGAATTAGATCAGGGTGGAGCAGTGGATGTGGCCTACCAAGATTTAATTAAGGTTTTCGACACTGTTCCACACAAGAGGTTACTAAGTAAGCTGAGTAGCTTAGGAGTGGGTACAGAGGTTGTAAACTAGCTAAGAAATTGGTTAGGGGATAGGCAACAGAGGGTGCTGTTAAATGGAGTTCACTATGAAGAAGGGAGGGTGACCAACAGGGTGCCTCAGGGACCAGTGCTTAGACCGATCTTCTTTAATGTCTTTAGAAGTGACATTGCAAAGGACCTGGAAGGGAAGGTCTGTCTTTTTGCTAATGACACCAAAATCTGCAGTGGTGGCACTCCTGGGGGGGATGGTGAAAAGGATGAGCAGAAATTTCAGAAAACTTGAGGAGTGGTCAAGGTATGGCAGCTGGGTTTGGATGCAAAAGTGCAAAATAATGCACTTGTGGCACAGAAACCCAGGGGCAGAGTACAAAATGGGAGAAGTGGTAATGACAACCACTAAGCAGGAAAAAGACCAGGGGGTGATCATATCGGATGACCTAAAAGTGGCCAGGCTGTGCAACAAGGCAGTTGGGAGGGCTAGTGGGATACTGGGGTGCATAGGGAAGGGTATCACCAGCAGAAAGAGGGAGGTGGTATTGCTTCTGTACAGACTACTAGTAAGACCCTATCTAGAGTGCTATTTCCAGTTCTGGAGACCACATCTCTGTAAGAATGTAGACAAAGTGGAGGCAGTCCAAAGGAGGGCAATTGAAATGGTGCTCGGTCTGCATCAGAAGCTCTATGAGGAGAGCCAGATGGACCTAAATATGTACACCCTGGAAGGGGGGATAAGATAGAGACCTTTAAGTACCTCATAGGGGTAAATAAGGTACAGGAGGGAAGAAGTTTTAGGAAAAAAATGTGCTCAAGGACAAAGGAGCACAAGAAAAAGTTGGAGAGGGTAGATTCGGGAGAGATGTGAGAAAGTACTTCTTCAGTGAAAGAGTAGTGGATTCCTGGAACAGTCTTCCAGCAGAGGTGGTGGGGGGTTGAAAACAGTGGTGGGGTTCCAGAATGCTTGGGACTGGCATAGTGGAATCTCAGGGAAAGGGAAGGGGTGAGTGAATGGGCTGGAGATCAAGTAGGATCTGCAGAGATACTATAGGCAGGGAAAGATAGGTAGACTAGGTGGGCCAAGCTGTCCTCGTCTGCTGGCAGATTCTATGTTTTTATGTAACTACCTGTTCCAGGACCAATTGATCCTGGATACAGTCCAGGATTGTTTCCAAGCTCAGGGGCTAACATAATTGACGCAAGAAGGAGCCATCCTGGACCTGGTACAAACAACTAAGGACCACATCAGGGACATTAAGGTGCAAGAGCCACTGGGGACAAGTGACCACCATATGGTATGGTTCTGAGTTAATATGGGGAGACATATATCAGGTACAAAGATGAGAGTGTTGGATTTCATGAAGGCCCACTATGGGAGAAATTGTAATGTATTGAGGGGGGCACCTGACAAGCCTGAAGGATGATATAAGAGTGGACCAAAAGTGGTTATTGATCAGAGCAGGGATCATTGTAGTCATTAACACTTGCATTAAGCAGAAGAGGGAAAAACTCCAAAGCTAGGAGATCTGATTGGTCCAGTAGGGAGGTGAGCCATGCAATGACACAAGAGGAACACATACAAAATGTTTAGGAAGTCGCCAGAGGATGAGGATAAGAGGGCCTATTCAGAAAAAGTTAGGGAAGCTAGTAGGAGAATCAGACAGGCAAAGTCTAGGAAGGAATTGCAAACTGCTGAAAGGGTAAAAGAGGGCAAGAAGGCCTTCTTCAGATACATTATTGACAAGAGGACTTAGAAGATAGCACAGTAAAGTTAAAAAGGGAGGAAGGTGGACGGAAAGCAGGAAAGAGGAGGCATATATGTTAAGCAAGTACGTCTGCTCTGTATTTACTAAGGAAAAGAATGTACTAGTGCCACAACTGGGGATAGGGACAGGGAAGGGGGGGGTCATAAGTGAGGATAGGATAACAGAAGACAAGGTTAAGGAGGGGGTCACGTACCTAAAGGTAAACATGTCCTCTGGACCGGATAGCATGCACCCCAGAGTGCTGAGAGAACTGGTGGGGGAACTGGCAGGTCCCTTGGTGGATCTGTACAACAGTTCATTGTAGCCAGGGCTGGTACCACAAAAGTGAAGAACCACACCTGTGGTACCTCTGCACAAGGGCCGGCCTAGAAATGACTCTGGGAACTACAGGCCAATCAGTCTGACCTCCATCATGGGAAAACTGATGGAAACCATTCTCAAGGATAGGTTAGTTGGGTTCCTGGCAGTAGATGGCCTCCAGAATGAGAGGAAGCATGGGTTTATACCAGGGAAGTCCAGTCAAACTCACCAGATCAATTGTTTTGACTGTGTGATGAAACATAAAAACATACAAAGGGGATAGCAGAAGGAGACTGAAGGTCCATCTAGGCTGCCTGTTAGTGTACAGGGAAGGCAGCTGACAAGAGTGAGGTGGTTGACATTCTGTACTTGGACTCCAGCAAGGCATTTGACTTGGTGCCCCCACAAGAGGTTTATCAGGAAGTTGGAAGACCTATGGGCAGGAAGCAAATTAATCAGGTAGGTGGCAAATTGACTCAGAGGTAGGAACCAGAGGGTAAGGGGGACTCTTGGGTTTGAAGGAGATCACCAGTGGGTCACACAAGGGTCACTGCTTGGTCCAGTGTTGTTCAATGTATTCATTAGCAGCATTTGGAGATGGCATTAATGGCATGATATGCCTTTTTATGAATGATACCAAGCTCTGTGGGAAGGTAGGGAGAGAAGAGGGAATACAGGACCTAAAAGAGGCTCTAGGGAAGCTGGAGAGGTGGTCTGGTCTCTGTCAGCTGGGGTTCAATACAAAGAAGTGCATGGTCATGCACATACGAAGAAAGAACCTGAGGGACAAGTACAGTCTTGGGGAATCAAGGTCACTGTATCAAAGGAAGAAAAGGACTTGGGGATTGCCAGGATACTCAGTGTAGAAAAATGTAGCAGCCAAGGCTAACAGAATACTGGGTGTATTGCTAGATGGTTCACAAACAAAAGAGAGTTTATCCTGCAGCTGTACTGATCCTTGGTGTGACCGCAGTATGGTGTGCAATACTGGAGTCCCTACTGAGGAAGGACATCAACCAGCTCGAGGCAGTGCAGAGGAGGGTGACTAAGATGGTTCAGGAACAGCAGGACAGACCGAGCTGAGTAAACTCAACATCTGCTTACTTGAGGACAGGAGGGAGTAAGAGGACAAGAATAAAACCTTCAAGTACCTAAAAGATATAAACAAGATGAATATTGGGGACCTTTTTTTGTCTTAGTGAAAACAGGACCTTAATGGGGGCACTGTTACAAACTGGCAGGGGCAGGTTCAAGAAGAAGATAAGGAGACACTTATTTACAGAACGTGTGGAGTTAGGGTGGAATGAGTTGCCATCTGAGGTTGTCAATCAGAAGATGGTGGGTGGTTCAAGAGAGGGTGGGATAGGCTGAAGAGGAGGGTCAGGGTTTGAAGGGAGAGGGGTCATAATTTCTAGATCAGGGCTCGGCAATCAAGCAGACTAGATGGACCAGATGGCCTTCTTCTGCTGGCAAATTTGTATATTTGATGTTTGTATCCCAAAGTGCCTTACAAGCAATGAGAGACAGGTAATGCAATGGCACTAAATGTGTATTGGCAGCCATTCCACACATCAAAAACCACGCACAGCCTTGGACAACTGCATAAATCATTTTTATGGGAAGAGGAATACTGGTCAGACCGGGACACCATAAAAAAATTCCCCTATTCTTGTGATCAGTTCTTTTGGTTCTTTTACTTCCAGCTGGACACCCCACCAGGACTGCACCAAGATGTGTAGAGAGACCTCAGTTTAACATCTCATCTGAAGGATGGCACATCTCTGACAGTACAGCATCCCCTACGTACTGCACTCAGGTGCCAGCGTTTATTATACAAAACTAATTTCAATGTGGGGCCAAGAATCCATGATCTTCTGGCCAAGAGGCAGATATGCTGCCAACTGAGCCACTGAGAAGACTTCTGTCTGCAAATATGCAATCTGGGACTTCTTCCATTCAGCCCTTAAAATATAACTGCACCGCATTTTAGCACTTTACAGGTTCTGGGAGTACTTTAAACAAATGAGTTAGCTGAAATGGCCTCTCACATTCTATTTGCCCAGCACCCGAAGCTCTTTCTGGTTCTGGGTCCCCCCGCTGATTTAATGTCTCAGGTGTGATGCAAGTTCCCACTGCTTCTATCAAAATCAAGTTGCCACTTTTATGAAAATGATCTAGAGCAGACTCTTTTTTTTAACTTTGTTTATCCCTGCCTGATACCAACACTGGGGCATCTCTCCGGTGGACCTACTCGGCCTTGCCTCCACCACCCACTTGAAGCCCTACCCTGACCAAGGAAGCATGTAAGCTGCCCCCCAACGGCCCTCAAGAGAGGAGGCAGGGGACCACAGAGAGTCAAGTCAGAGTCAGGACTAGCACTGGGCATGCGGGCTCGGCCCCTGGGCATCCACCTTCACCTCCCCGGCCTCTGGGATTTTCTGCTTGTTCATCCCCCAGACACAGGATGTGCAATGCCGTAAAGCGCCTGACGTGCATGCTCCCGCCCATGTCCACAGGTCAGCTGCCTCACGTCGTTCCCCTGTATGGTCCCCGACTGCAGTGTACCCAGTCTCCACTGGGTGCCACTAGCATCGCGGGACATGGAACCCCCTTCCTCCCAGTAGAGGAGAGCAGTCCGTCGGATGTTCAGTCCTCGCCTCCCCAACCGAGCCTGAACTCCTCAGCCTCACTCCTAAACCCGGGTTGCCGGCATGGCACGAAATAAGGTGGATGTTTCAGCCCTCAGTGCCACTGGGCCCCCATTGGAGCAGATTCTCTAAGGACATGTAGCCCTCCCCCTTTCCCAATACGTCTAGGGACCTGATGTTCCAGGGAAAAGGGGAGACCAAACACAGAAATCTCCACCAGCTCTTTTCATACACATTAAAGATGGATTAAATCTTTCCTACCTTGAGATGTCTTCTTTATTATTTTCTTTTTAATTTAAATTTTATGCCCCCTTCCTCTCCGCTGCCTTGCCAGCTCTTGGGACCCCGTAGTGTGGCCATTCACAGCCAGTCTTCGGCCCCCATCCTGTAGCAGAACTTCCCCCTTGGTAGGGAAGTGGGAGGGGGCAACTCCTCCAATCACTATTTGTGGCGAGCCTTCTTCCACTGGTCTCGACCACCACAGGGTCCCATTGTCAGGCTCCAAAGTGGGGCTTTTCCACTTTTCTTGTCCCCTAGCAAGTATGCTGGCTACCGAGGGGGGCCATGGAGATGAGCACTTGCTGAGACATGATGCTACTCCAGCTCTCAGCTGATGTCCTCTCCTCCCACTTGGTGCTCCTTGCTGCACCTACACTCATGTGCACCCAGGTGGTGGTGTTGTTGCAGCGGGAGCAGCAACCCTCCCTCCCTGGAGGAGGAAAGCATCCCTTGGATGCTCAATCCTCCTCATCTCTGGCTGACCCTCCAGCAACCTGGGCTCACTTCTGAACCTCGGTCACCGGCGCCACAAGTGGCAATCCTACCACTGCACTGGCAGGCCAGTGAGAGACATCTTCCTAAACTGCCTCACCAATACCCACAGATGGATTCAACTGCATTTTTGCAGGTGACACAAAGATCTGCAACAGGGTTGATACACAAGGAGGCATGGAAAGGATGAAAAGGGACTTGGCAAGGTTGGAGGAATGGTCAGAAGTATGGCAGCTAGGATTCAATGCAAAGAAGTGCAAAATAATGCACCTGGGAAACAAGAACCCAGGGGAAGAATACACAATGGGTGGGGAGGTAGTAACAACAACAAAAAAGGAAAGGGATCTGGAGGGTAATCATATCAGATGACCTTAAGGTTAGCAAGCAATGTGAGAAGGCAGTAGGGAGGGCTGGTGGGATACTGGGATATATAGGGAGAGGCATCAGCAGCAGAAAACAGGAAGTTGTTATCCCTCTGTACAGACAGTTGGTGAGACCCCATCTGGAGTACTGTGTCCAGTTCTGGAGACCCCATCTCTGCAAGGACATAGACAGGATAGAGGCAGTCCAGAGGAGGGCAATTAAAATGGTGCAGGTTCTGCAAGAGAAGCCATACGAGGAGAGACTAAAGGAGCTTAATATGTATACCCTTGAGGAAAGGAAGGAGAGGGGGACATGATAGAAACTTTAAGTACCTCAGTGGAATCAACAAAGTCCAAGAGGGTAGCATCTTTCAGAAAAAGAGACGTGCAAGAACAAGGGGACACAATTTAAAGATAGAAGGGGACGGCTCAGGGGCAATGTGAGGAAGTATTATTTCACAGAGATGGTAGTGGATGCATGGAACAGCCTTCCTGAGGAGGTCGTGGGGTCTAAAACTGTGGGAGAATTCAAGAATGCATGGGACCGACATAAGGCAATTCTTGTGGGGGGTAGGAAGAAATAGGCTGTTGGTTAACTAGGATCTGCGGCCTATCCTGTAGGTAGGGAAATGGGCAGACTAAATGGGCCAAGCGATCCTTATCTGCCATCAAAGTCTATGTTTCTATGTTTCTATATGGTGGAGGACATCAAATTCATCACCAGGATCACAGCTTCTTCTGCCCCACCGGTCCCAGGAGCAAGATGGCACAGGATAAAATGGAATGATTTAAAATCCCCTTTGGAGAAACCCAAGGAAACTTCTAAAAAACTAAGAGATAGAATTTCATTAACATCCTTATGCTTAAATTAAACACTGGACTCCATTTTTTTCCCAAATCAAACCAGGTTTTATTCACCTTAGCCCCTAATGATCCACAGGGCTTAGGGATCCCAGTTGCTTCAGGAAAAATAGAAACTGTACAGCTCCATGGGGCCAAACATTTTACAAGCATTTCTGGAGAGACCTTATTTTGGACAGTATTTAATTAAGGCAGAGGAAAGATCTTCTTACTGGCACAAATCTACAGCAACAACACTTTACATGGGACCAAAGACTTTTCTCTGATAACCAGAAACATGAAGCTCCACATATCTCCCTGGCACGAATGAGTACTTATTTATTTATTTATTTAAGTCTAGGATTAGCACAATACCTTTGAGCTGAGGCTCTTTTACAAAGGTTCCACGTCAGATGGTACAGTACACAATAAGAAATGGTAAATAATCATTTAACAATTGCTAAACGTGCAAATGCAGTTGGGTAAAGGATTTTGGAGAAAGAGGGAGCGAGGTAGGAAGGAGTAGGGGTGAGGGGGGAGGGAGATCAGAGAGTTTGAGATGAAGGGGAGGACAGAAGCAGTAGGAGTAGTTGGGAGGGAGGCAGGAGGAAGGGGGTGGCAGCCAATGGGCCTTGTCAAGGACAGACAGATTAAAGTGCTAGGTTAGGGTGGCAGTATTTAGACCAAAGTGCTTATTGTGGGGGCATAGGCGGGAAGATGGTGGACTAATTGGGTGAGCAGTCACAGGAGCTGGAGGCAAGTAGCGAGAGTCTTAGTCTGGACTTAAAAGCTCCAAGTGTTGGTGCAGCAGAGATGTCACTACTAAGGGAGTTAAGCCAGCTGGGTGCCCTGTAGGAGAATGATCTTTGACCTTGAATAGTGTGCTACCTCAGGATTTGTAGGGAGTATTACTTGGACCTCCTTGCATTGGAGTTGCTGGATCTGGGTGTGAGGTGAGCACAGACACCAGGCGGAGCAATACCCATCATTATTTTCTTGGCCATAATGCAGGTTTGATATTTTATTCTACTGTGAAGTTAAAGCCAGTTGGTCTGGGAGTAGAGGTCACAAGTGTGAGTGAGATGGTGCAGTCCAGTGATGAGTTGACAGACTTTATTTAGGGAGATAGTTACACGTTTGAGGGAGGTGGCGGTGGCTGAGCCATAGATGATAAGGCCATAGTCAATAATAATAATGACTGAGCTTTGGATGGCAATAGACAGGGCATCAGAGGTTTGGTGTTTCCTATGTCGGAACAGTAGGCCCAGTTCAGTATTAGCGGCCTTTGCCACTTTGTTAATGTGGACAGAGTAGGTAAGATGGGAGTCAAGGGTGATGCCAAGGTACCTGAAGGATTGCGTTTGTTCTAGTGTGACTCCTTGTTTAGTTTTGATTGAGAGTTGTTAGTGCTTGTTTTTGTTGTGGTGGCTGCAGAATATCATGGATTTTGTCTTCTTCTGATTGAGGATCACTTTATGAGAAGAGGCCTCGACAGATGAGAAACCCAGTTGGAGTTTTTCCTAAACCTAAACCTACCTAAACTTTGAGCTTCACTTGCTATACACAGGGCTCTGATCAAGCTGTTTTCCAAGTGCTCCTTTCATTCTCTTCTCTCGAGCACTTCCAAAGAGGAGCAATGAGCTGCTCTAAGCTACCCCCTTAACTAATCCACCCAAATGGGGTGCTAAATCTGCAGCCTGCTATCCCCTCAGCTGCCTGTCTCCATACTTCCGACTTAGCCCAAATCCTTGCGCCTGGACCTGCTTGATCCCCAGACTTCTTAGTCTCTCTGCTGTCTCAATATCAGCACCTGGTTCCACTTTTGCTGAGCTACTACGCCCCAAAACAGTTACAGTGGCACCATTTCATTAAATTATTTTCTGTATTGCTTGAGCTGTGCAACCAAGTGAGAAAACAGCCTACAAGGCCTCAGTGACCAGGTCTTGATACCCATATCCTGAGAACTCACCCAGGGGCCTCTCACCCTGGGTCTCAAGCCTGCCCCTAGAAAGCAGGCCCAATTTAGGTGAAGGTCGCTCCTGCACCAGCTTCTTAAACCCCAGAATGCCCTGCCTCATGTGGAAAAGAAATCAGAACCACTGCCACCAGTATCTGACCCCCTGCAGAGGCCCTGTCACAGCCTACTGCAGCCCAGATGACCCAGGAGACACACCAACAGACCTAGGCCTAAACCGCTCTCAGGGGTCCTAATCTACCTCACCCTTCATGCTCTCTCGCTGCTCTCACCAACAAGCCCCCCCCAGTCTCCATGACCCAAGTGACCACAAATTGCTTTCCAAAGACCTCCCTTGGATGCCCATCCAGGGGCCTGGCACATCGTTGCTGAAGCTGCCGACCACTGCCTTAAGGGGAGGGCCACCTGACTGCCCTACTGCTGTTGCCTGATCAGTCTTTCTCTCTCGTCTCCACTCAGTCCCTCTCTACTCCCTCTATGTATACTGTCCTGATCTCTGCTGCCCCCAAGTAGTGACTAGCAGAAATTATATTCTCCCAGGGCACCTAAACAACAAAACAAAGTCCTGGGGAAGAGGAAGGGGGCCCCTAAGGTGAGCAATAATCCCCCTCAAAATGAGGGGGGCCTACAGACAGCAGGAACAACTATATTTTCTCAGTCTAAACTTAATGAAGGTATACCCTTCTGCTGCTGAGTGATATCCCTTACCACCAGTGTCTCTTGGCGTGAGTTATTTCTGTCCGCCACGTGAAAATTTCCCACATTAGTGTTCAGCAAAGTCAACGTGTGCTGAAGAGGTTCACTTACAGAAATAGAGTTGGCTTACCCCAATCGAGTCACCATTAGCATCTGTGGCCTCAGCTGTCATTAGCTCTGTGACAGTTACAGCCAGGTCCACTGCTGTTGAAACAGGGGACTGTTTGGATTTTCCATGCTGGACTCCTAAGTGGGAGAATCTTGAAAGCATGAGATCTTTACCTTTAACAAGAACATCTTTTGAGCAGCAGGGTGGTTTGTAGGCCCTCAGTTATGACAGCACAAATGAATCTGTTTTGGTATTTTTCATGTGGGCTGCTTTTGAATTAATTGTATTCATTTATTTATTTATTTATTTATTTGAAGTTTATATCCGGGAGAGGCGCATTGAGCTGAGGCAGGTTTCCTGATGACACCCAGTGGAAAGGGGAAGGGCAGAAGCACAATTGCAAACAGAATACAGCCAGTCAGATGATGTGGTTACAATGCAGTACAAAGAAGCAGTACACAAATGGCAAAACATTGCATATTGAGGGACATATGAATTAGATATACAAATCATCTGTGTAAACTGGGCAAACTCAAAGTGCATAGTGCCAGAATGAAGGGAGGCTAAGCTGGTGCTGAAAGTAGCAGTCAAAACAGGTTGATAAGAAAGAAGGTTGGCAGGAGCAGGAGGGAAAGGGAGTTTCAATTGACACCTAATGGAGGGAAGAGAGGGGGAGAGATGGATGCTGAAGGGTTGCTGGTTCCAGAGGGAAGGGGGCAGAATCAGAAAGCAGATTTCCCAGCAGAGGTGTGTGGGTTGGGAAGGGAGAATGTTTGTGGGTCTCTTGAGCACATGGAGTAGGAGGAGGGACAGGGAAAGGAGATAGGATAGATATAAGGGAAGGGACCCAAACCAGTATTTAGAAATGAAGGAAACACAGGACTGGTGATGTGAGGGCAGGGGGATGATGGACAAGGAGAAGTAAAGGAAGCGGTGGTGAGTACTAGAGGCTGAGTTGGTAGTAAAGTGTCAGAAGGCATTGCTGAGGGCATCCAGTCTAGCAAGTGAGGTGGAGGGGGCATGTACAGTACAGAAATCGGGTGGGATCATGCTGTGATGCACAGTGGGGCAGCAACATGGGTGGTCTGGGCATGGGGGGGCACTTAGACTGGGTTCTACAGGACCCTTGGAGGAAGGATGTAAGTTATACCAGCTACATGCAGGTGTAACTTACATTGCTGGTTCGCCTCCGGGGTTCTTGTAGTATCCTGACATTGGGGACTTTGTTGCTGCCCTTCTGGAATGGGGCGCAACTGCTGTCTTAAACCCTCTAGCGCCATGTCACAGGGGGTTTATGGCACAACTGCCAGCATAACAGCTGTTAGGCACAACTGGCCTGTGAAGCATGTGTGTGACCGCACAGCAGAGATAAGCGTAAGTCACAACTGTTGGTGAAGGTGCCACTTGTGCCATTCTACTTGGCACAAGTGCTGTTATGCCAGGCATAACCATTCTAGAATTGGGGCCTTTGTCATTACTCCTAATCCTGCCCTGCCTCGCCTCTTTGCCCCACACAGAGGGGACCTCAGAGGCCAGGGAGGCTGAGTGTCACCATTCTGTGTAAGCAGTGCTCACCATGAAATGTCAGGAAGAAGAATCATTATGGTAGCTTATTTAACATATTAAAATTAAAATATATTTGACATTACAAAGGAGGTGTAGCTCTTTTTCTTTTCTCTTGGTGTCCTGATGGGATTTTTGCACAATTTGTTCTGCACAAAAATGGGGAATGTTGCAAAAAAAGAGCAGTAATCCTGTGAAAATGCATGATACGATTTCACCCAGCCCAGTTGCTGACTGTATGTGGTATACACAGAATAATAAATGCCTTAGATTGAGAAATCTTTTTTCCCCACTACAGAAAAGACCTGCAGTGTTCCTGTGAGTACTGCATGACAAATCTAAACACCTCTATACTCCAGAAAGACATGACAAATCAATAATGAAAGGTACTAGACGCTCTGTATGAAGGATATGAAAGAAAAGTAATTTTGTTTTATATTTCACCTTTCTTAAATACTCTACTGTATCTCAAAGCACTTTACAATCCAAAATAAGGAGGAGAAGAGACTGTAGTTACCATTTTAGCATGCAGACAGATTCAAAGAGTACAGAGATAAATTAGTGACAAAGATTACAGGGAGAGTCAATGGCTTGTTTAGGGTCACATGGTGAGTAAGCAGCAGCTGTGCAATTCAGTCCTGGAGCTCCGGGTTATTAGGTTTTGCTATCTGTCCACTTGGCCAAATACCCCAAATATGAAGCATTTTCTAAAAATTCCACTACAGAAAAATTATTTCTTCTCAGTGAAAGATTATACCATTTGATTTAAAGATATGCACAAATAGGCTGATAAAAGCGCATTTGTGCTTGATTAGTTAACATGTCTTACCAAGACTTACCTACATACAGTACTCACCTTAAGTTTTTCCATAATTCTGTAAAGTCTGATGGATATAGAAAAATACTTAAATAGTGGGAATGCATTACAGAATTCACATAACTATGTACTTTCAAGAATATCTTTTATTTGGTTATCATAATTTATCAACTTATACATTTCTAAAATTGTTGTCATCCAGCATAACCATATAGATAGTATATAAAGCCTTAATGAACATTTTCAGACCACCTAGTCCAGTTAATTATGGAATGACAGCTATTTCCATGACAACTGAATTTAATATCATAAACACAGCAATAGTGAGGTTAATTATTGACAATAAAATATTTTTCCATGAACAGATGAATAAGAATTAGTTGATCTGAAACTATATAAAAGACAAAAAAGGGTCAAAGGAAAAGAAAACTAAAAAATAAGTTCCATACAATTGTTCAAAATATATGTATTTAAAGTTTTTATTTTAGTAGATATCTGCAATTTGTTAACTCTTATACACTACTGCATCTGCCCTCTTCACTGTATTGTATTCATACCATACTCAAAGGAAATAAATAAATACAATTACATTCCCAGGACAATGATTCTAAAAAAATCTTTTAGCAGGACCTTAAAACAGTGTAAGTAATATGGCCTGTCTCTTTAACAAGGTGTAAAGGAAATGCTGAAACATCCTTCAAACCTGACATTAAGTATTCAAATGTTACTTAAGCAAAGTGTGAGCAATTAAATTAATCAATCTTCCTGGCAATGTACTGAACAGATGTTCAATAAGTCCTCTCTGCTTACAGAGGGGGAGAAGGAAGTCCACTTTTAGCTGTCCTTCAGTGATGACATCCCTCAGCCCGTCCTTTCACTAGGCCTCATGGGCCACTGTCAGGCAGTTCTGCTGTGTTGTTTCTTTATTATAAATAACAACAGGCCACCTGGACTACCTGCAGTACCTGGGAACTGAGGTTTAATGATCCTTCAGGCTACATCCTCAGCTCTCTCCTGATCCCAGATAATGGGACTGATGGGAATGGCAGAGGAGTGACGGATGGCAGTGACGGATGACTCCAGACAAACATGTGCTGACAACCAGTGAATACAGGGCAGTGTTGCAGAAAGGTCAAGATAAAAGTACTTGCTTGACTTTCAAAGTTTTTCAGTGTAGAATACCAACAATTGTAATGTGATTGTCTTTTTAAAGCTCTATAACTTATGGTAGACAAAGAAGTGCTGCTGTAACTCATGTAATCACATCTACATGTTCTGTAAAAGCATTCCTTTTCTTCTTGTTTAAAAAAACATAAGATAAAAGAAATATGGTTTAGTAAAATGATCCCTTCGTATAAATCCATGATATCTATAAAAGCTACATAATAAATGCCATTAAGTGAGAACATGTGCTGTTAACATATGCATACCAAAACCTCAAACTAATTAAATATGACTGACAATGTTTCATTTGAATTGTACTATGCTATGTATATCATACCAATCTGTCACATCTTTCTTACTTAAAACTGGAAGAAAGTTTTACACTCACATATATGACTTATGCTTTATCCAAGGTGTTGTTCTTTGTATGAGTCTTATGAATTGTTTAAAGAAGCTTGAAAAAACTTTATTCCAAGTGATGATTTTTTACATTTTTTTTATTATGTTCTCCTTATATGTTGCATACAGGATATTACTTCATTTAATTTGGTATCCACATAGCACTGATTATTATTTATGAGTCTCATTGCACTGCAGAGCTTAATATTATATTTTGCTGATTACCATTCATCCTATGTGCTATACTGTATATTAAGCCAACAGTTGCAAATCACTTTTCAACATGTTTTTGGTCGTTGTAGTATATACAATGCATTTGACTACCCACAAAATAAAATGACAATGTACTGTTCCTATTCACATTTAACAGTTGTGTGTCTCTGCTTCTCCTTCAGGTAGACCTGCAAATCCTATGGGGCTTCAATGTGCTGTATTCACACGTGGGACAGTTGTACATCTTCATGCCCTCATGTTTGCCCGATTGCAGGGATGAGCTCTCCTATGTTTCTCCATGCTGTTTTTAATCTAAAACAAATGATTGCAGGGAAAAAGCATTATCACCTTGGCGAGGCATCAGGAGTATAAAAAAAGAAGAAAGGGTCTGTGGGCAAATTCATCTTCCAGTGCTACAATCAATCTCTCACCCAAAGAAATACACAATAACTAGGCAGGGAAAGGCCAAGATTTATGGCCTAGAAACATCTACACTGACCAGCATACACCTAGCCTGCTTGGCTCCTCTCTCTCTGCCAGAATGGCTCTTTCTAACAGTTACAATGATATACTGTCTCTCCCTACTGTTTTACAAGTACATTAGCTTTATTTAATGAGATCTCTGAGTAATTTAACAGATGTATATAGGACATAAGACTAGGAAAAAAAAAACTCTTGTTACTTGGGTACATTTGCCAATGTATTTTAGGGGCAAGGATCCAAAGTTCAGTGTTCTATCCTTTAAAGCAAATACAATGGAATTTTGGAAATCTTTTTGGAAACAGTGCAAATGGAAGCTGTGGGCTATAATGAGCTACAGTATGTGATAAAAATTCATATATATATATATATTGCTTTACAGGAAAAACATAAAAACTAACATAAAGCCGTTAAAGTTAACACATTACACTACACAATAACAGTTCTGTAGTACTGTGATTACATATTTGGAAGCTATGGCTATAGGATTTAAAAAGACAAGCTCCAGTAATTGGCAATTATCAAGTGCATAAAGATTTTTACCAGTCTTTTTGAGACCCTATTAATTTGCAAAGATCATGTTGGTAAAGATGATGATAATCTCAATTTTACTTTAAATAATTACAAATATTTGACAAAAAAAGTAATTTTGAGAGGTTGGTGCTATAGATGCTAGGATCAGGTAGCACTCATACTATTATATTTCCTGAAGGGTAAGTTTTTATACCTGCTTAATACTTTTTGAAAAAATGTATTTTGTGGCAAAGCAGACATGTAACCCTCTACTCTTTCAAAGACCTTTTGAACCTTACCAGCATAAGAGAAAAATGTTACTGTCTTACTAATACATTATCTAATTTCCAAATAATGTATAAGAATCAGGTGTTAAATAGTTTCTACATTTTTGCTTTAGAATACATGTAAGAATTATAAATGGGAACTTTATAATTGCATCATAAGAATGAGGTATTTTGTGGACTGCTGGATATCTTTTCTCTGTTTTCCACTTCCATAATATGCAGGTTTCTCTGAGGTGTAATTCTGAAGCTTTTTGAAGGTAAACACACAGTGCCCCTTCAATTCACTGTTATTAAAATAATTGTAAACCAATAATGTATGTTCAACATAATTTATACTTTTCTGTAGCTTTAACTGCATAAAGCTAAAGTTCCTGAAACAGTGCATGCATCTGTTACAACGTATACATAACAGATTCTTCTTGCATGCTAGTGCTGACTGCAGGGATTTCTATGAAAAGAGTATGCAAAACATGCTTATAACAAAAGATCCTTAACCAACATGTTGGGCAATGTCAATAGCCCATGATAAGTCATTTTGTTACTCTTAAATCCTATCAGAGAGATGTTAAGTGTACTAAGAGCTACTGTGTTACTGTATAATCAGGAATCCCCAAACCCAAAGAATTGAGTGGGAATGCAGCAAGAAACTTCATTTCATGAGAGCTATACATCAAGTTGTATTTGTTTAATGAGGTTGACAGTGGAAAGATGTATAGAACATGTCAGACACCCAGTACCAGTGCGTTCTGGGAAAAAGATAACATCTGAGAATCTGACCACTCACTTCGTCTTCTAGCCAGACTTCTGTATCTGCTAGTTCTATGGGGGATTATAAATGAGAGGGCACAGGGAACACAGAGCAAAATAATGAAAAACAACCAAAAAGAAAAATTATAACACTATGGAGCAAAGGAAAACTATATTTATTAACCTCACAGCTATATAGTCAGGAGAAAGTTATCGCTATAAAAAGTTTTACTAAAGATAATTCAATATGACCTGGGAATATCATTGAATTTACAGTGTTTTTAAGATATGCAAATGGAATGCAAGGTATAGACATAAGGGTAATTAATTGTAAATCTAGGAATAATGTTTCTTTGTCAAGGCTGTCTCTATGTTGTGGAAAACATTCTAACGTGTACTTAATCTGAATATTTGCTTAGGGGTTGCCCTAATTAGAAAATGCCAGAAATATCAAAACACCTATGTGTATGTAGTCAGCCTGATACATTTTAAGTACTGTAAAATTTACTGATAATGTGAAAACATGAGTTGTTTTTGATAAGGTTGCCACTCTTGATTCAATGTGCATTCAGTTCATCTTTCAACAAAATGTATCAAATGCTACAGAAGTAATTATTCCCTAACATTAGTGAGTTAGCTGCACATTATAAATATGTTTTAAATGTTACTGAAATTAGAGAGTGTATGTCTGTTTATAAATCTACCTGCAGTATCTCTCTAAAGGTGTTCTTAATTTCCTGATGCATTTTATCTATCATATCTCTTTAAAATGTGACTTCTAAAAACATGTCTATTTAACCATGCATTTTGTAGCATTTGATCATATAGTAAATTATGTATTGGGATCTGAAATGTAATTTTTTAATATGATGATAGTTTGGTTTAAACTATAAAACTTATATGATGTTGGTTTTAATTTAGTGTTATAGGCCTATATTCATTAACACTATCTCCAGTGGTAACACCACTTTACTCTGCAATTACCAGCCCCATTAAAGAGACACTGTCAGCCCTTTGCTTACTATTACTGCAGTTAGTACTAAACGTGCCTGCACTGCCTGCAGCAGTCCTTGAAGCAATGCAATATCCATTGCAGTAATTTCCCCATACAGAAAATAAATACTTTTACTAATTTTGCTCCAAAGCTAAACTCTTTCAGTCTAGTCGTATTTACTGCACCGAATGCAAAAGCATGGTCACATTTCTAAATGGCGTAGAAGCACCAGAAGGCATGTGCACTCATCATGATACCCAAATTCAACTAAACACAGTTTCTAATAGTATTAAAAAAAAGCTGAACTCATGAAAGTGTTTGTTGTTTTGAAACAAGTACTAAAAGTTAGGGAAATCACAGTCTGTATGTCGAGTTGTGACACTGAGTATGCACGTATGCATATGCAATATGTTAAAAAACACCATCTCAAATAATACTTATTAACACCCTTGAGAGACAAAGGATGAAATGGGCATAAAGTTTGATCCATACTTCTTCATAATTAATCCCTTCTGGATATGAATCAAGTACTTAGCTGGAGCAATGTGAGTAGCTCATAAACTGTTTGCTTTTAAAACCTTGTCTGGCAGTGACACCCCCTCCCCCAACATGGGCATATGCAGCAATATCAGTAATCCCAAAACCAGACAAAAAAAACCTTGTATGTGCCTCCTATCGACCGATCTCAGTCCTCAATGCCAAGTGTAAGTACTTCATGGCCATGCTGGCACATCTGCTTGCTAGGGTGCTCCCCACCCTTGTGGGGCTAGATCAAACCAGACTCATCTGCACCTGGGCCACAATCAATAATATAAGATGAACACTGCACATCATACATGAAATGCAGTGGCAACAATCCCCCCCCCTCCTCTTCAGCCTCGACGCCCAGAAGGTGTTTGACTGGGTCTCCTGGCCTTTCCTCTGTACTGTTCTGGGCATGCTGGGATTCCAGGTCCCCCTAATCCAGCTGCTACAGGATATCTGTAGTTCTGTGTGGGCCTGTATTAAGGTTTTGGAACACCACTCGGTGGATTCCCCCTGTTCCATGGAACTTGTCAGGGGTACCCACTTTCCCCTCTGCTTTTCCCAGTCTACATTAAATCATTGGCCAAGGCCATCCATGAGGCTACTATCCTAATAGGAATACAGCTTGGCAGAGAGGAACATTGCTTCACAATGTATGCTAATATTAATACCTGACTCGCTGATGGGTCATTTTCTGCCATGTTTGAAATCCTGGAAGTCTTTGGTAAAATACTGGGATATAAGCTGAGCACAGCTAACACTCCCTCACTTTTCATTACCTCCCAAAACGGGCACTCAAACAGCACAATCCCTTCTGATGGACCTTAGAAAAATTTAAATACATAGGCCTATATCTTTCCAAATCCCCTGACACCGCCTTCAGTGATAATTATGCCCCTTTCTAGGCTCAGCTCATGCAGGACCTCACATGGTGGAACACATTGCCCTTGAGCCTCACCAGAAGAGTAGAAAAGTAATCCAAACTGTTACCCTACTTAGGGAAGTGTATATATATATATATATATATATATATATATATTTCAGAATTTCCTAATCCCTTTGACCCTAACCACCTTCTGGAAGTGGAACAAATAAATGTTCCCAATTAATATAAGCTGGATTGCACCCCTGGGTCAAGTTACAAATGCTATCACTTCCCAAGGAAAAGGGTGGTATTTACCTCCCACAGCTGAAGCTCAACTTCTGGGTGGCACAGTTATGATATATAGCCCTGCGACACTTAGGCAGCCCCCGCACCCTTTGGCAATGGGTGGAAGTCTTTCTTTTCCCTAACAAAGATTTTCTAACTACTGTATACAGAACTGACCCAAATCCCCACATAATTGCCAGCTTGAATCCGTGGCTCTGACATCAGGTCTCAATAAGGACCTTTATGTGAAAATTGCTACACCTAGTCCCCTTTCTCTCCCTTTTATGCTCAATCCCATTTTTGGGGCGCTTTCTCACAGCTCACATAGACCTAGCTTTCAGGAACTGGGAATGCTACTCTCTGCAATACCTTCACCAATTTATGACAGAAGCTGTATTTAAAATCTTTTGCTCAGGTGCAGATCTCAGACAAACAGACTTATTTATTTTATTTTATTTATTTATTTGGTTTTGGTAACCGGGTGAGTGCACTGGGCATAGAAATGCCTATTTTCAGGCACGACTTCTGTAGATACCTACAACTACGGCACTACCACTTTTTCCCTCTGATTGGGGGCCCATAATCTGGATAAGCACTCTGCGATTATTAGCACTTTAATATCCTTCAGTACAATAGGGTTGACAGATCACATGACTTTCCACCTTTATAAAGCCCTAGTTATATCAAGTGGGGTGACTTCACATGACATACTCACAAAATGGCAGAAGGAGCTGAGCTCTCCAATAACAACTAAAGTATGGAATAGAGCATGCCAAATTTCCTCCAGTGTCATGAGTTCCCACCAGTGGAGGCAATACTACTGGAAGCACCTTGTAAGTTTCTTCCATATCCCTGTTATCACATCACATTACCAGGACTTGGGGGTCACCTTCTGCTGGTGGCTATGTAGAGAAGCCTGAGCTCACCATACACATATAATGTGGTCCTGTCCAGTATTGCACCCATTCTTTCAGGTACTGCACCATGAGGTCTCTATGATCCAAATACATGATATCTCCTGGGCATCATGCTAACAGCAGCAAAGAAGTTGATAATGAGAGCTTGGTTGACATCCCAACTCCCTGGAGTCCAGTCCTGGTGTTCAGTAGTTAACCAGATTTACAAAATGGAAGAAAATATATATTCTCTGAATGACAGAGCCGAGCTCTGCTCCTCACGCTGGACAGGTTGGTTCCTGCTTGTAATGAGTAAAGATAAGGACATCATCCCATAGAGATCTGCAGTAGGACCTCACAAACCACCTCTTTAAAATAAGTCCAGCATACACTCATTTGCCCCGAGAACTATTCAACCCTCTAAGTGTTAAACTACAAATAGATTGGTCTGACCCTTGCCTCCCCGTCCCATAATGGCAAGGGAAATCAGGCCCTGGCTGGTCTCTCCTCTGCCACAATAAGGGGTAACATTGCTTACTTAAAGGGTGGCACACTGAACTGGGGTGTGGTCTATATAGTTATAAGAAACTACTGAATCCCCCTCCCCCCACTGTACTATAGAGGGTGGAGGAAGTGCTACCAGATAGCAAGCTCTGTATACCAGAAAAGTGAAAATGTAGTGATGACTCATTGCCATGCTTTGTGTATGAATATACTGCCTTTATTATGTACACTGATGGATACAGACATGGAAAATCTTAACAAAAACTATATTTACTAAAAAAAAAACATCATGAGTGAGATACTGGCAGTGAGTAAAACCAAAAACAAAATTTTTCAGTAGCTGCACATGTAGAGGTATTGAAAAACTTTAGCCTCCTTTTTATGGGTATCTTTTACCTATTTGGGGCTTTACTGTCTCCTTCCCCACCACCACCAATTTTGATACACACGGCATGGGAACTTGAAGCTGTAGAGATCAAATGGGAAATCTTGGTAATCCGGTAAACATTTTGCAACCAAGTGTTTTGCCTCTAGTAAACTAAGTTTCAGTTTATCATTGAATTTTAAATTATGGCCATGTTTTGAAATTGGATATGCAATTTTCATCACCTCTGACACCAGGAATTATATAATGTAAGAGGGAAATGAGTAAACAAGCTGTCATCCAAAGGTACCTCCTCCTTAAAAAGCTTGTAGATAAAACAGTAATGTCATTGCAAGCACCATCCTCTGATAAAGTGGCAAAGAGGGACGAAACACTTGGGTTCTTGCCCATACTTGCATCCTGGCTGTTACCAGTGGTGTTTTAAACAAATTAACCTACATTTAGAAAATCCAGAATATTTCCAACACCCCTTGTGTGTGCATTTTGTAAATATTGATGTTTGGAGCAGTTTATGGCACCTGGTCTTACTGTACTTAACACACAGTCCCTGACATCTGTGTTTCCATACTTATATAAGTAACATTCACAAAAACTAAAGTTCCCGATTCTCATTTGCAAGGGACTGGAACAACATTGTTGTGGCAATGATTTTGAGACAGTTTCTTGTCTGTGATGCCTCAAGTTATGCTCGGAGGGCTATGTATTAACCTTGGCTGCCAGTGCATATCAAAGTGATCCACAGAAGGACTGGGGTCATCATGTCAATGGCTCACAACACCATACTTAAAAGCATGGCAAGACTGTCACACCAGGCACAGAGTGATGTGATGCTCACTCTCTTAGAATGTTTTACAGCAGGTAGTAAGGGCATTGGACAGCTACTCCCAGTTTACACAGACAGTGGGGGATTGAGATCAGCATGAGTCCAAGGCATTTACTGGCTCATGAGGGGACAAGTGGCAAGACAGAGGTGATCCACTGGACTACCAGTGCCTGCCCTTGGGCTGGGATGAGGAAGGAGTCTACTGAACAACCAAAAACATGGTAGGAACAAAAAAGGATAATTTAACTTGACCCACAAGCAGGTAAAAGGTATGGGTCAGTTGGGTGGAGGGCTGTTTCGTGTGTTGGACTTGCTCATGTGCAGCTACATCAGTGCATGATATGAAACCATGTGCAGAAATGCATGAGTTTTTAATGTGCAATGTTACTGTGTGCAAACCCTGTTTGTACACTGCAACATATGGAATGACTAATTCACATTCCAGCAAATCTCCGGTTCTCAGTATAGCAATATTATGGGTTGGCAAGATAGAGTGCCTCATTGCATCCCATTCTGTTGCCCATCAAATTGTGACTGAGAATTGGTCCTAAGTTCATTATTTCTATTAACATTTGCATTCTTTCTGCTTAGACTGGGTGGGCAAAGCTGTCTTTTCTGCCAATAGACTCTGTGTTTCTATGTTACTATGCATGAAAACAACCTCTCAGACTTCATCTGTTTCTGCTGCTTTTCATGCCCTGAAATCATAATCCTCTGCTTGTGACATCAGAATTATTCAATGACAACAAGTTATAAAGTAGAGACGTATGAAGTCCAGAATCTTCACTTCATGAAATTCTTCACAAAATGTTCTCATTTTTTGATGTGCAAAGTGTAACTTCATGACCTTTTCTTTTCACAGCAATGTGTTGACTTCACCTAGCAAAGGCTATTCATAATAACACGATGCCAGCAAAGTTGCTGGGCAAGTGCCATTATGCTTAGTTTTACCTGAACAAAGCAACACTTTGCTCATGAAGAACTATGCAGATTGGTGTTTCCTGTATTTTTGATGAACAAACACAGAACCCTCCCCCTCACCCCTTAGATTAGGTCATACTAGCCCATGACCCTCCCCCCATGCCAGATGGTTTAAAATAAGATCCACCTATTATCTCCTTGCTAGGCTGTCAACTCCCTCCCCAGACATACCCGGCAAAGATGTGAAAATAAAGTGAAACCCTTCCACCCTCCCACAAATGCAGATTCCTCCAACGTCCCTACCTTGTCCCTAAAAGCCATAAGTTAAACCCCAACCCTACATCACCCTGTTGCCAATAAACTCCCTCCTCACCCAAATCCCCCAACCTACCATTTCAATAGTCACACAAATTCCTGTAAAAAAGAAAAAATGTTCCCCAATGGGGGGAGCGAGCATGCATACTCTTCTGTTTGCAAGTGGAATGAATGGTGAGTTACATCTGTTCTAGTAGTACTACTTGACTGACTGCTAACCAGCCAGTCAGGTATTAATACTAGCATAGACATACTAAAACGGTGTCAGTGTGGCTCAGTTGGTAGCACATCTGCCTCTGGACCAGAAGGTCGTGGGTTCTCATCCCACACTGGGATTGGACTTGCACCTAAAAATTGCTGGCACCCGAGTGCAGTATTGGGGGGTGCTGTACTGCTGGGGTGTGCCATCCTTCGGATGAGACGTTAAACCAAGGTTCCTTCTGCCCATCCTGGTGTTGTCCTGGAGGGTGTCCAGGTGGAAGTAAAGAACCCAGGGCACTCTTCGCAAAGAGTAGGAACATTCCTGGTGTCCTGGCCAACATTCCCTTCCCATAAACCGGTTCATGCAATTATCCAGGCTGTGTGTGGGTGATGATGTGCGATATGGCCACCACCACACATTCAGTCACTTCACTACCAGTCTAGCATTGCTTGTAAAGCGCTTTGGATGTATGAAAAGCGCTATATAAATGCTGATTCTTCTTCTTCTTCTCCTAATAATAGTTAGCACTGCTAATTAATTATGTAATTAATCACATAATATTAGCTCACCATTTTGCTCCTCTTGAAAACACAGAAGAGTGAGGATTCTCACTCGCTCACTTACTCCATGGAAGGACAGTTCTCATTTTTACAGGAATTTGTGTAAATGCTGAAATGGGAGTTGGGGGCTTTGGGGGTTTATTAGCAAGAGGGTGGCGAAGAGTGGAGGTGTTAACTCATGGATTTTAGTGACAGGGTGGGGTAGGTAGTAAAAACTTGCCTTTGCTCTCAGGGGAAAGGGATTTACTTTATTTCTGCAACTTTGCTAGTTACACAGTGAGAGAGAAGAGAGGATGAAAAGGGGCCTAAAAGGGGAATGGGTGGGTGTTAATATTTTAAACTATGAGGCATGGTGGGAGGTAGATGGGTGAGTATGAATCAGAGGGTGGGAGGGTGGTGTTCTTTGTTTATTAAACACAAACAATAAACAAGCAAATAACCCACTGGCAAAGCTGGTGTGCAGCTGGGAGACCTTGGATGTTCTGCGAAGTATAAAGTTCCTCCACTTTGCACCAATTTCACTAGTAAATGAAAACATTGCTGCATCTCTGTTGTGAAGTCATCAGAAGAGGATCATGACTTCATGGTACAAATAAGCAACACAAAGAGATGAAATCTAACCCTTCTGGCCATCTGTGTGCCGGCGGCAGAGCGCCCATCATTAGGGCGCCGCATTGTTGAATGTGCTGCGCCTCCCCAAGGTCCACCCCCCCGAAGTTAGACTATTTAGAAAGGGGGTGTGTGGGGATACAGCCCCTCACATGGGTGGTGCAGGGGGCACTGCTCTCCTGCAAAAGAGGGGATGGCGACATCGGGACATGGTGCCCTAATGACTGGGCACACTGCCGCCGGCACCCCACATAGGTGGAACTGAAATTTAAGGGTAAAATCTCCTGTTTTAAAGATGTTCTTCAATAATAACTGGAAGATCTGAAATCCAGATCTTTGGTGGAATCTAGTGTAAGACTGTTAGTTTTTAGCTGGAAGCTTTAAAATCTCTTTTAATAATTTTGTCTGTCCTACTATAAAGATTTTTTCTTCTCTTACAAAATATTTATAAAGGGACAAAGCAGGCAAATGTACAGCAGTTCAGATTTGCTAAATAAAGCCTACATGACTTTCCTGATTAAGACTGCTGAGAAACAATACAAAGTCAATTGGTAATAAGGGGTCAGTTGTATGATATTTTGTATTACTAGTTGATAGCATTTTAAACTATGAGCTATGCTACAAAATTAGTTTACACAGGTTCCCATATTTTATTTTTTTATAATGGGAGGGCTTTAAGCTTGAGGTTCAATGGACGGAGCAACTACGTCACTCCCCCATCAGGCTTTATTAGGTCACTCATCCTGGGCCTCCCCAGGATTCATTTCTCATTGCAGCCGAAGGCTCCTTCAGCTGCTCCTTTCTCAAGCTCCCATTCTTCGTTCTTTTCTCATTCTGCCTCTGCCTCTCCTGTCTCTGTCTATGCCTCCCCCACTCCTCATTCATTTCCCTGCTCATTGTCTCACCCCTTCCCCCGTCATGCTCTCTTTTCCTAGTTCCCTGCCATTTCCTGGCTCCTCGGAGCTCAGGTTTCTCACTCGTTTCTCTCACCTTATCCTGTTGCAACTGCTGGGTGCCCGTTTGCTGTGGGTTTAGCAGCTCACCCCTAGGCACCACTGCTGCTTTGCTTTCCATCCCTCTGCCTTCTAGGGTTGTACCATCACTGGCCCTCACTCCATTGCTCTGCTTGCCTCATCGGCACTGATATCACCAGTTCGATGTTCTGGCTGCTATCCGTGGCTGCTGGCATGCTTCCATTTCTCTGGTGCTGTCTCCCCTGCGGTGCCACCTGTTGCCTAGCCCTGCTCTGCTCCCATGTCACTAAGCGTTCCTGCTCCCTTCTCCACGTTGCCTCATCTTGAGGTCTTTTCCTGCCTGCTCCATGCCTGTCTATGTTTGGGGTCCTGCTATCATTGGCCCTGGATTCTGTTGGGCTCCCATTTTTATGTGGATTCCAGTTTTTCTCGGGCAGTGGTGCCATTTCCAAATTTTGTTCTCATTCTCTTCCTTTGCTTCTCAGGAACTGCAATGCACAATGACTTCACTTGCCCATGCTGCCACCTCCTGGAAGGCGCGTGTCTTTGGTATTGGTGCTGCAGGGACACTGCCAGGTCAGTCGGGGTGCTCTGATTCTAGGGGACACTTTGCCTATATCTGCCATCTCCATGGATGTTTTTTCACCCAGACTCTCTGCACACTGCAGCCAGCCTGCTGCTTCACCTTTCTGGTGCTGAGACTTGCTCCTGGATCCTAAAGTGGGGGATAAGGCTTAGGGTACACTAGATGGTCCCATCTGCCTTCACTTTGTCTATTTCATGGATCACTTTGTGGCTTCATTTCTCCTTGCTCCACGTGGGTTCACTGTTTCATCTTCTGTTAGAGCTCTTGGTGGGCACTCACTGTCTTCAATCATTGCCTGCCCCGATAGCATCATTTCTTCTAGCTGGCCATCTGGGGCCCACTGTTTGTACTCTTCTTTTGTTCAGCTCGGACTGTGCTACATATTCTAGCCCCTTGCTCTGTTTTGCAGGCTAGTGCTTTAATTTCTATTGCTGAGAGGTTGGGGGTCCTGTATGTTTTGCAGCATGGCCTGCTCTCGCAGTTCTCACCATCTGCCTTCTCACGCTTTGCCATCCACATACTTTGGCTGTCTCTGGCTGACTCTGTATGGCCTGCATTTGATACTTCTTTTGGGCATACCTATCATGGATCATATGCCACCTCATCGACCTGTGGCCCTCTTGCCACATATGGTTCATGACTCAGTCATCGTTCACTCATCCTTACCTCATGGTTCATCTATGTTACATTGCTTACTCGAGTCATTCCTATAATTGAATCCTATGCCATGTCTCCACTCTTGGCTTCACTACATCACCGTATCGCTCGACCCGAGCATACCCTCTGGTTCCAGGAATGCCTTTTCTTGTAACAGCCATCAAGGATTCACTCCAGTCATGGCTTCACTCCTCATCGTCCATCATCCATTTTGCTCCTATTGATCTGTTGATCTGAGCATACCCGCTGGTTCCTGGCCTGCCTTCTTGGCCTTGGAGTCTAGTTCATCACATCGCTCTATCGAGCATACCTCTCATTTGGTCTTATGCTACTTCATTGAACTGCTGCACTCCTTTGGCGATCATCTTCATCAGTCTTCATCATCCTCAGTCTTCTCATAAGCGCATCTGGATACCCCTTGCTTCTCTGACTTCTACAAGTATCTACTCCTTCCCATTGACTACACAAGCATATCCCTCTCAGGTCCATGCCCCCTCTCGGGTCCATGCTGCCTCCTGTTCCTTCTTCAAGCAGTGCTTTCTTTTTGGGGGGTTCCCTATCCCATCAACATCTTCCCTACTCATATCCTTCTCTTTGGTGACATGCGTCCTTAAATCAAACGTAGTCAGCTTGGAGGGAAGGCAAACTACGCCTTGGATCCCCAGAGGTTTCCTCCTCAAAGGGGGTTTTTCCTCTCCTCCATGCCAATGGTCATAATATTAGTTAGGATTAGTGCTTTCTTAGGTTAATTAGTTAGGTTCCACTGTTGGATGGAGGTGGATGGTGGACTCTGCTTTCCCCTCTCTCCTTAGCAAGTCCACCTTTAATCATCTTTTCAGAATTCATTCATTCATCATCCTCACCTCTTCGATGCTCGATACCTGGTTGGGTATTTTGGGCTTCTTCCTAAGCTACCTTTAGCCAATGGAATCATTCCAGCGGCACCTGTTGGGGGGACCCTCATCTAGGGTTCCTTGCATTGTACCCGTACAGGGTGGTATATCCCATGGATAGAGAGGCAGAAAGCCACAACGTAAGTCAAGTCACACAAGCATCATCTCATCCAGTTGTTTAAGCACAATTGAATTATTGATTTTACAAAATTTAAACAACAGTTTCTATCCTGCACTGCCTCCATGTTTTCATGAGTGTCCATTTCTAGTTTAAATTGAAGCACTTCCACCCAGCTTTTAGGCCCTTACAAACCCCTCTGAGAAATGTGTGACATCACACTTATGTACAACAGAATTTAAAGAGTGCTATACTCCAATTGTAACAAAGGACAACCAGTAATTATAAAATATATCCACATACAAACTTATATACACACACATGAATAATTAGTTAAAGATAGACAGATCGATAGATACACACATGTATGCATGCACATATGGATGTGAACACACACACACACACACACACACACACACACACACACACATAACTCTGTTCATGATGCCTAAAGTATATGCCACCTATGAAAAGCAAACTGGCATTTTTACATATGTATAGAATGTTACAGTGAGCCAGTTTGGCCCCACAGCATTCCAAATCCATCCACTAACCTTGTGTACCCTTATAAATCCAATCCCACCCTTTCTGTGGAGCTACACAGACAGCTGAATTCATTAGTTTGTGGGGGGAATTCCAGATAAAACAGCAACAATCTACCACACACCTGAACCCCCTCCCCACAAGTGGTTGCTTATAGCTAAAGGGGGTGCATTCTGCCTGGCTCCTCCCAACTCCCACGTTATCTAGGGGGACCACATTCACTGTCCAGACCTTTGGCACTTCTCGCATCTCTGAAAAACTGCTGAACAGACCTGTAAGTAGACCTGCCTGGACCTGCTCCATCTCCCTTAACACCAGTCAGATGTAACCCATCTGGGCCCATTGATTTATTTCCATTCAATGCTAGAAGTCCCTTTAGCACTCTTTCCTCAATTATCGTCTTCTTGTTGACACATGCTAGTGATTCCCTGATAATGATCTTGCTATAGTCTGGCAGAGGGCCCAACTCCTCAACCATGAATACTGAACAGAAAGAGTTGTTAAGCAGGTTTGCCTTACCTTTCTCATCTGTCACCCATGTCTCCCCCTTTTGTTGTGCTGCTCTCATATATATTATAAAAACAACTTCTCGCACATCCTAAACCCTTCAACTAGCCCTGCTTCTGCCTCCACCTTTGTCTGTCACACTTTCCTGGTTGCTACTCATTTTTACTGGAATATCCCCTGTCTTCCTCCATTTGACTCCTTTTATACCCACTTTCAGCCTCAGAAGCACTGTTTGAGAACCATAGTAGTTTCTTCCCCACTTACCCTTCCCCGCCATTTTTTTTAGAGATCTTCTGCCTACAGTACTCCCTTTTTAATTATATTCCATTTTCTGGTGACTCCTAGTGCCTTCTCTACTTTATGTAGTTTCTTATTGCTACTAGGAAAACCTTTGAGCACAGGTAATCTTTTTACAAAAGTTCTGCATCAGGAACATTTACAATAGTGACAGTAGAGGCTGACAACAATGAGGCAATACAGTGGATATCAAAGTGCAGAACAGGTTACAATGAGTTAATACAGAGGTCAGGAAAGAGTGCAAGGACAAAAATGCAGGTTGATAAAGGATACAGAGATGCAACTTTATATCCAGAGTATGATCTGATTATCTGGTTAAAGCTTAGGCACAAGGTCACACCCAATTAGGTATAAGAACATTGAACCTGCTCAGTTAGATGCACATATAGTGAGCTTTTAAATTGGCTCAACTTGGTCATATTATAGCTCATGCTAGGAAGGTTATTCATTGCCCCCCAACACCTACCTCGTCCCCACAAAATCTGAACTTTTGAGATCCAAGATGTTAGCCTTTGAAAGAACCCTGCCTGCATTAATTTTGACCTCAGTCCACATTGTCCTGTGATTGTTTGGACAAAGGGTCTCCCTCACTGTTACCTCCCCTATGTTGTTGTTGTTGGTCAAGACTAGATCCAATATGGCCCCTTTCCTAGTGGGATCCACCATGACTCTTTTGCTCAAGAATGCCTCTGAATTCATTCCACCAGGGCCTGTCTCCTTGTGCTAATTGCTACTGGGGTGCTCCAGTCTACATCTGACAGATTGAAATACCCCAATATTTTTACCTCTCCAAGTTTCACAATCCTGTTTATCTCATCTCCCAACTTGGTCTATCTCTTCTCTCTGTGTGGAAGTCCTATACACTACAGTGCTTCAATCCTAATTCCATTCCCTTCCCCATAATCACCTGTACCCATACTACCTATGTCTCTTTAGCACAACCTGCTTCTATTTTATCTAAAAAAAATGCATCTGAGGGATATCAATAAAAACAGTGCCCATAATCTAGAAAGGGAATAATCATAGTATTGATAATGCTCATCATAGATTCCTTGTAAAAAAAAAGCATTACAATACAAAAATCCTATCTGTGATCCAATTTGCTTTAAAAGAAAATATATATTTAAGTGCCATTTTAGTTAGGTTTGAAATCATAAGCCTAGGTACTTATTGTTGGAAACATTTAACAATATTTTAATCTAAAGTATAGATGACTAAGGAACTAGAAATATATGTTAATTTATGGGTTGAATCAAACAGCATAGTTTGATTTTTGACTGAATTTAACATCAGTTTGTTTTAAATGAAAAAATGCTGTACATCATCAAAGCAACATTGTAAAGACTCCCTATAAAATAGTCATGTCCCCTCACCATCCGTAAATGGCTGTGTCATCCAAGTACTGTACATATGTAAATCAACATCTGGCACACCACAGATAAGGTCATTCATGAAAAGGGAGAACAAAAGTGGGCCCAAAATGGAAACTTGGGGCATCCCAGATTTCTGACAACATAATATTCTGAGAGATGTTTACCATATGATAAGTGCAATAAGACACTTCAAGGGTGCAGATAGTAGTGTGATCACTGAACTTCCAGGGTCAATAAGGCACTTGGCATGTAGCCTCTGGCCTCATTAGGCCACTGGGTGTGCAGTGATCACACTACTACCCACACCCTATCATGCCCAGACAGGAGCCAGTTTACTGAGGGTACTTGTTGAAGATGACGTTAACACCTGGGGCTGGATTCAGAAGGGTGACGCAGGGCTTGCATTAAGACCTGTGTCAAACCCAATGGTTGGCACAACTGCACTGAAAACTTTGCCACAGCCCGTGCCCAATTCAGGAATGCCGAGTTACCTGACATTTCAGCAGATAGGAATCTGTCCATTGGTCTGATCCATTCTCTCTTATCAGGATTTGCTCCAAGGGTGAAGCAGGTGAGGTCTTCATTGCTTTCCTTTCTTCCTTCATCTCTCTCCCCTGTAGTTGCTTTCTTTCTTTTTTGACAGCTTATCAAGCTCTGGAGAGAAATGGTCCATCTCAAACAGTTTAAGCTACTTAGGAGTTGGACAGACTTCACTATATTTGTTTGTTTGTAGAGCAGATCTTGAGCACAACAGGAACACAGCTACCTCCTGTCAGCCATCTTGCCCCTCCAAATAGTGGAATTCTTGAAGGCAAATGGGTCACAGAACAAGAGGCAGCATGGGCTTGTAGCAGTGATATCCTGTCAGACTAACCTGATTGGCTTCTTTGATTGCATCACAAAGGCAGTAGACATGGGTCAAGTTGTACCTGAACTTTAGCAAGGCCTTTGATTCTGTTCCACACAAATGACTGATGAAAAATCAGGGTGACCTGGAAACAGGGGACAAGCTGACCAGGTGGATACGGAACTTGCTGGGGGGCAGGATACTGTGGGTGCTCATCAATGAGTCACCCTTAGAGCACAGGGGAGTCACAAGGGTACTGCAAGGATTAGTTCTGGGAGTGGTGCTCTTCAATAGCTTCAAGGACCTTGTTAGTTGAGGATGGCCTTGATATGTTCATAATGAAAATCTAACATATACGAAACTAAGTTCAAAAATTGCCCTATTACTGCCTGTAGAGCATGCTTCCCATACTCTCCATATTCTTACATCTTGTAACATGCTAGCGTGGAGGCAGCGCTCTGGACAAGGAGGTGGAAGGGATTGATGGCTTGGCTACACAAAGCCAAAATATGATCCCTTCCCTTCGTAAACAGAGGAACCTGAAACTTTTACTTTATGCAGCAATCGAATCCTGGTCAGGAAGGGGTCCTTCTCAGTTTCTCGGTGATGATTTCAAAAAGAGCAGAAAGGTGCTCTTTAAGGCAACTGCGTTTGTCTAAAACCATGCTAAAGCCTTGCTCCAAGCATGGTTTTAGTACAGTTTTGGAACATGGATTATTTGGTTTCTTCTACCGTGCTATGATTTGAATGGAAACCTCTTAAACCATTTTAATTGAGCTAAAACATTTTAAGAGGCACAGTGCGTGCAGGGCCCTAGTTCTATACCCCAGCTCTGTCACCACAGCTCACTGACTGTGATATTACAACTGACCGTGAAGAGAAACTCACCTTCTACCTGATTGGCCACTTCAGTGTCACATATTAGAAATGTCCGCTGTGTCTAAAAACCTTCATATCTAGTAAACACACCATGTTTGGTGTGCACACTAAATGAAAAGGGGATAAATATTTTTTTTTCCAGTTCCTAGTCATGATAACCTTTGTGGGCTGGCTTTGCAATTACAATATAAAACAGCAGCCCAAAAAGCATATGGGGACTAGAAACTGTTAAAAATTACACACAGTACAGTGAACACATAAATATGACCACGGTGTGAACTAAAATCTGTAAATGTTGGTATCATAGGCTTTTTGATCTTATGTTACCATAATAACATAAAACTAAGCATGTAAGGGGTTTGGATAGCTAAAAATAGATTAAGAAAACAGTGTACAAGAAAATGCTATTGAAACACAGCAAATATTATCATTTTTTAATGTCTTTCTATAACAACCTTGTGGGCTTCACTTTCCAGTTTAATAAACCACACAAAGCACACAAGGTACCGTATATGGGCAGTTCACACCTATGACAGGTTTAAATTGTAATAAAATACATATTGCCAGATTTTTAATTAAACAACAGTACAGTACCTTAGGTATGTGTTGGTGTTGGAAGCAAAGGTATTATGGACGTGTTGTGTAGATGTTCCAGTTGCAACTGAAGTCATGACCAATAAGAGCAACAGCTTCACTCTTCAGGTGCTGCCAGGTTCAAATGAGAATGACTACAGAAAACTCCTTCTGGAAGCAGCAGTTCAGAATAGAGAGTGTTGGCATGTTGACAAAGGCCTTGTATGGCCTAGGTGTTACTGTGTATTCCTCCCTATTGCATGAGGTTTTCTGGTCATGCCGAATTCAAATTATACTTAAGGAAGGGCTATAGAGCCAGCCCTCTATAATACATTCATTTTGGTGCCACAATCTGACACATTCCCAGTTCAACATGTATAAATACAAATTCCAAAGTGACAATTACCATGCCTACTCAGATGTCCTCCTTCCTACATCCAGGATTCCCTCTTTGCCCATTTCAAAAAGATCTGACTATCCCAAACTGACCTCACAATTGCGGTCTTTTTTCGTAACAGCACAAGCTTTTGATATGGCAAGCAGTCATAATAAATACACTATGAGGTCAGAAAATCTTTATGAAAGCTTTTGATAAAGTCGTCATGGAAATTCATGCAAAATGTACTGCAAAATGTGGGACACAGGTGAAACTGAAAAAAAAAGATTGTATATTTAATTAGCCAATGAAAGTATGTTTATGAAATTATAGACTCAATTGAATACAAGGGGCTTGCCTGATACACAGCCACAGGTGATGCTGAAATAATATCAAACTGCAAATAGGGTCCCATTGTGTCACCATAAAAAAAAACCAAAAAACACCATACACAGAAAAATGAATTAGTCACCAGGAGTACACACGTTAATATAAAAAGGGAATATATTAAACAATTCATATCTGTTGTGATTCACATAGAACAACATGTTGCAGTGAATGAGGCAGTTCTAAACATCTGGGCATTTCCCTTTAAGGTCGGAGAGGACTCTCTAGGTCCAGCATGTCTCCCACCCCAACCCCTTCATCAGCAGGTTCAGCTATGCACTGTATGTGCACAAACATGTAGTAATTTATAGAGGTTCCCTGGGACTTGCATCTCCCTCTTCTTGGACCGTGTATGCACTGCCTGTGCTGCACAGCATACGCTCCTCTGACTCAGACAGAAGAGTCAGGCTGTGATGGAACACTTGATTCATGCAACATCATGGTAGTACTGGTGAGTTCCTAAAACATATTAACCATATGCCTAGTCAAGATGTGACTGAAAATAGATCTAAGCATGAATGATCCAGTCCTACTCCTGGTAAAATAAACAAAGTTGCAGTTTGGGGGTCTCAGGGTAAATTAGAAAAGAAGTTTCATTTTATTCTGAACCAGAAGGATCCTTTCACTTATCAAAAGAGCTGTTGTTCTTCCTATAATCCATTCTTAATGATGAATGGTGGTTAGTGTGATGGCGTCAGAGAGTTGAGAATATGGACGAGATGAGTACACTTTGCATATCCCCCAAGCAGCTGACTGTGCACTGGCTGTAGTCAATCTCAATACCCCCAGCCCCATAGGTGCTGCAACTGCTCATCTCATGATGACCGACAGCTGCCTTGCATCCCTCATCATCATCAGAGAACTTTGTGAAAACTGGACTCAATTAAAGACAGAAATGTACCCAGAACCTGAACAAGCTCCAGATCCATGCAATTGGCTGTACACCTCATCGGAATGAATACCCTACCAGCCGGAATGTCCATCTGACTGGCCAGAATGCCACCTGACCTGCTACAATGGCCATAATGATCTGAAGTAAAGCCCCCATTGACCCAATGTGGTGGCCATTCTGGAAGAACAGATTTGGCACTCCAGCATACTGTAGTGGCTATTCTCAAAGGGTGAGGAAATTCCGATCTGTCAGGTGCTCTTTGTGGTAAATTGATGCACTGAAAGGGTCAGGGCATCTGGTTCGGTATGTTGGTGACATTCTAGCTGGTTTCAGTAGGACAACAGAATTGTTCTGGTTTTGGGACTATTCTAGTTTTGGATCATATTCAGTTTTCACATAGCAGCAGAAGCAGGTAAAAATCCAGCAAAACTACAGATCTCCCCATGCCACTTCAGTGCAGAGGATTCTTTACCTTGGCTCTGCTTCAAAGCATTTTTGGAGTTGGCATGGAGTTGGAGAGTGTATCTGATCTCAAACCCCATCATCAGACATTCACTTCAGTTAGGTTAAGAAAACATCCTTACTTAATTGTTTTAGTTCCCATGTCAACCATGGGTGTAGGATTAGGAAGGCACATGCCAAATAAGTCATGGCTTACAAGTTGATTGGAAGGGGCAGCATTCTGGGTCCTGGCCATTGATTTTGGTTACTCCTACTGTCTGATATCCACCCCTAGTGGTACTATAATATGACTGGTGTACTCTGTCTGAATTAAACATAATTTTAGATGCATAACACTAAGTGCTGCTGTATTTTTTGCTCTTACTGGGGTTTACAGTATGTACTGTTGTGCAGATTACCTGCACACCACGGACCAGTGGCATGTAGGCAATCCAAAGTGACAGTGCCAACTGGGCCCAGTGGTCCCCAGTGCACATACGAGGAAGGGGCATGTGCCCCTTCTGCACTGGATCCCCTGTTCAGTTACACAGGTACACACATGGCCAGTCTGGGGGCATGTCTGGGGCATGCCTGGGGCATGCCTGCACTCTGTGCCATTCACAAAGATGTGGAGTTCTGAGCAAGAGTGCTACAGGATACACAGCCAGAGACCCTGCTGTATCCATTGCATGCTCCCTCAGCTTTCAACCACCAGCTGCCGCAGATGCAAGCACACCCATACCATGCTGCCCACCCTCTGGGCAAAGAGGAAGGGCTGAGAACAGCAATTCAGGCACTTGCCCATATAAATTCAATGTGTCCTTCCCATGTCTTGCCACAATCCCCTACTCACAAGGAGCAGGGGATCTACTCTGGGACCCAGGATGGGCATCCAAATTGATGTCCACCTGTGTCCCTTGTTCTGTCCCCCATGCAGCAGTGCACTGCGAGCTGGGGCTGCAGCCAGGCACCCTGTGGAGACACGCAACACTGTATACAATGCACCCTGTGCCTGTCCACTGGTGCGGAGCAACCTGGCCCCACATTAATGCATAGCTCACATTATGCAGTTTCTGAAGTACGATAGGGTTTGTACAAGGGGTCCGGATAACAATAGGCATGTCTATGGGGGGGGGGGAGTCATACAGGCACCTAAAGATTCTAGCTTACAAATTCTTTTCCTAGCTACGTAACTATTGGGAACTGCACATTATATGACTGTCATAATATGTGGGACCAGATCAGTGCAAGTACAGCATACAGGTTTGCACCGCACTTCCACCTGCATTCGATCCAGAGGCTGCTATAGAAACATAGAAATTGATGGCAGATAAGGACCATTTGGCCCACCTAGTCTGCCCATTTCCCTACCTACTGTAATACTGTAGACCCTACTTGATCTCCGGCATAGCCCTCCTTTCTCTATCCATTAAGGATTCCCTTTTGCCTATCCCATGCTTTCTTGAATCCCATTACGGTTTTTGCCCCCACCTCCTCCGCTGGGAGGCTGTTCCAGGCATCCACTACTCTTTCTGTGAAAAGTACTTCCTCACATTTCCCCTGAGTCTTCCCCCCTCCAGCTTCATAGCATGCCCCCTTGTTCTTGAGCAACTTTTTTTCTTAAAAATGCCCCCCTTCTGTATCTTATTTATACCTGTGAGGTATATGAAAGTCTCTATCATATCCCCTCTTTCCCTCCTTTCTTCTAGGGTATACATAGTGAGGTCCTTTAGTCTCTCCTCATAGGGTCTGTGTTGAAGACCCTGCATCATTTGTCACCCTCCTCTGAACTGCCTCTAGCCTGTCTATGTCCTTCCAGAGATGTGGTCTCCAGAACTGGAAACAGTGCTCCAGATGAGGTCTCACCAATGACCTTTACAGCAGTATCACCGCTTCACTCTTTCTGCTGGTGACACCCCTTCCTATGCAAACTAGCATCCAACTGGCTCTCCTCAGTGCCTTGTCACACTGTTTGACCACCTTTAGGTCATCAGATATGATTACCTCCGGTCTCTTTCATGTTTTGTGGTTGTCAGTATCCCTCCCCCCATCTTGCATTCCGCCCCTGGGCTTCTGTGCCCCAAATGCAAGATCTTGCACTTTTTCGCATTGAAACTTAGTTGCCACATTTTTGACTACTCTAGATCCCTATTCACTTTTTCCACCCTCCCTGGAGTGTCTATCTTATTGCATAGTTTAGTGCCATCTACGAAAAGACAAACCTTCCCTTCTAGCTCCTCTGCAATGTCACTTATAAAGATGTTAAAGAGGACCGGTCACAGTACTGATCCTTGTGGCACCCCACTGGTCACCCTTCCTTCCTCCCTCTGAGAGAACACTGTTTACCATCACCCTCTGTCACCTATACCCCAACCACTTTCTTGCCCAAGTTACCACTTTTGGAGCCACTCCTGGGCTGCCCAGCTTGTTTACAAGTCTCCTATGAGGAACGGTGTTGAAGGCCTTACTGAAATCTAGTTAGGCCACATCCAAAACTCCACCCTGATCTACTTCCCTGGTTACCCAATCAAACAAATCTATCAGGTTTGTTAGACGTGACCTCCCCCCAGGTGAAACCATACTGATTCTGATCCTATGAGCTGCTGGTTACAAGATATTTCACAATCCTTTCTAACAGCAGTAATTCCATTCTTTTTCCCACCACCGAAGTCAAGCTGACTGGCCTTTAATGGCCAGCTTCCTCTATGCTGCAACTTTTGTGAAGTGGGACTATATCTGCTCTCCTCCAGTCCTCTGGGACCACTCCCATCTCCAGTAAGTGGCTGAACAGGACTGTCAGAGGCACAGCCAGCACCTCCCTGAGCTCCTTCAATATCCTTGGGTGTATCCCATTTGGCCCCATTGCCTTCTCCACTTTCAGATTAGTGAGTTCCTTTAGGACTCTCTTCTTTAAATAGACTAATATCCACATCCCTTCCTTTGATGCTCCTGTCTCTTATCTATGGTCCCTTGCCTTCCCATTCCTTTGTGAACACAGAACAAAAATATTTGTTCAGGATGTCTGCCTTTTTTTTGTCCTCTTCCACACACTCCCCCCTTTCCCTCCTTAGCCTTACAATCCCTCCCTTGGTCTTTCTCCTTTCACTTACATACCTGTAAAATATCTTGTCCCCTTGCTTTATTGCCTGGGCTGTTTTTTCCTCTGTTTGCACCTTTGCACTCCTGACTGCTTTCCCTGCCTCTCTCTCTCTGCTTCTCATTGTACACCTCTCTATCATCCTCCCTCTGCATCCCCTTATACCTCCTGAATACTAACTTTTTTGCCCTTACCTTCCCAGCCACCTCTTTTGAGTACCATAATGGTCTCTTCTTCCTCTTATAGTTTTTTCCCTCTGTTCCTCGACTCCACCCATATCCTCCCCCCCCCCCGGTCAGGGTATTCCTGAGGCATTCCGCCATCTTTGTACAATCTGCCCTCCTGAAGTCTAGGACCCTTGCCTTTGTTTGGTTCAATTCTGGCTCAGTAGTTATATTGAACCACACCATGTGGTGATCACTGGTCCCCAGGTGGTCACCCACTGTGATGTCTGCAATGCTGTCCCTGTTGGTGAATACCAGGTCCAATACTGCTGCCTCTCGAGTGGGATCTCTTACTAGTTACCTGAGGAATGTTCCCTGCAAGGAGTCTAGGATGTCCCTGCTCCTAGCTGAAACTGCAACTGGGATGCTCCAATCCACATCCGGCAGATTGAAGTTCCCCACCAGCAGTACCTCCTACTTAGTCACCATTTCCTGGATGGCTTCCACCAGTAATTTATCCATCTCCCTTCCTGTACTGTAGGTCTTTAGACCACCCCTGTGTGAATAACAGTTCCATTCCCTATCTCTAGGGTGAGCCACAGAGGGTTCTATGTCATAATAGCGATTGCCGAATGGTGATTGCTATTATGGTGAGTGTATATTGCCGAAAAGCAAATCAGCAATATACATTTACCAGCGAACTGAAACCCGGCAAACTAAAGTGTTTTGAGGGGGTGGGGCCTGTGCCCCCATGCCCCCCCTCATGGGGGGCTTTTCTCCCCGCACCACCTGAATTAGGATTCCTAACTCCAGTGGGGTGCATGTCGGGGAGAGGGCACAATTGGCTGCAAAAAAAAATTAAGTACGGGAGCCGCTGCCTGTGGCAAAATTTAGTCCCTCCCACCCCCAGCCCTGAACCCAGTACTTGCTGTGCCAGAGTCAGCCTCCCTCACCACCACACCACATGGCTGGCTCAGTAGCAGCAGGGACAGTTCCTGTACATAACCCTATTCCCCATCCCTCCCCTTCCCCTTCCCCTTGCCGTTCCTTTTTCCTGTCGCTTTCCCCTACCCTTGGGGTAGAATCAATCATTACCCTTGTGGGTAGCCCATTCCAATAGTGCCGAATATGGAGTCGCCGTTTTGACAGTCACCCATATCCTGGTGCTATTATCACTGGATACCCCCACAGTGCCTCCCCCCCATATTTCCTGTGCGTTTGTTGCTTTTATGCTATCCCTCACATAAATAGCCACTCCTACCCCTTTCTTTCCCACGCTGTCGTTCCTGAACAGAGTATAGCCTGGTCTGGCTATATCTCAGTCATGGTTCTCATTGCACCGTGACTCAGTAATGGTGACAATGTCCAGGTCAGTCTCAGCCATGATGGCCTCCAGGTCTGGGATTTTATTTTCCAGACTTCAAGCATTTGCACACATAGCATTCCAGATTCTGCTACCACCCTGCTTGTCACCCCACCCATTCCCTTTTGCCTTCTCTCCTTACCCCCTCTGTTCTTATTCCCACCTCTCTTCATTTTTCCCATTTTGTGTATTTTTTGTTGTTGGGTACCCTTGGGGACTTCTGTCCCTCAAGGTTCTCCCTACTGACTACTTAAGCTTGTTGGGGGGGCAGTTTATGTCTCCCTGTTTCCTTCTGCCACCCCTTCAGCTAGTTTAAATGCCCACCAATGTAACATTTGTGTGTACCTTTGTAATTAATCCCGGGTCACCTCTGAAAAATGGCCTCCCGAGGCCCAGTGGGTTTACCCGGTCAACAAAAAAAGTTTAAAGAAATAATTCAATAAGTAAAAAACATTTAAACCATTCACTGAGGATAGTGATTCCCCTCCTAGATGGATGCAATCCATCTCCACTGTATAGGCCCTTATTCCTCCAGGTGGGACCCCAGTCCCCACTGTAACCAAACCAAAATTTATATCATTTTCCTGTCAGTCTGTTTTGGTTCCACTGGCTCTTTAAGTGGCTTGCCGAAGGTCACACAGTGAGAATTGGGCTTTAGCAGGTTTTTAACCTGTGATCTCCTCATTTCCAGCCTGATTCACTAACAGCTAGACAATACTACTTCTTACACACACAGCATTATCACCCACATCTGCTGAACTAAACATTTGGCACCTAAATGTGAAATCCTCCTGTAGCAACTTAGAAAGAGGGGAGCCAACTTGGAAACTTCCCTTTAGGTTGTAAAAGCATTTCTCACAGTCATGGCTGAGTAACAGTCATTTAAAGGGTGTATGGACGTTTCGTCCCTCAAATTCCTTTTGCTCATGACCCTTTCCCAGTGACAGCAAGTCTTTTCAATAATATGACTCAATGCCAGACTCAGAGAGCCAATTGAACTCATGACTATATGTCCGTATGCCATTTAAAGCAATGTAATGCAAACAGCTGTCATCTTAGTGGGAAATGTGAAGGATGCTACAGCACAGAGGCAAGTATTCTGCTACATGTCACTCCCTCCCAGTTACAAAAGGAAGCAGATAAATAACAAAGGATTTTCTTTAGGTGCCAAAAACATTTAACTGAGGAGCTAATTAGGTGATAATGTGGCAGGGGGTTGCAGACTGTATGTGTGTAGTGAATGACTCTCACTGGGGTGACAAGACCAAGAACAAAGGCATTGTGCTTGTTCTGGCTACCTTCCAAAATGAACTGTGGTGAGAGAAGCTGATTGGGGGTTGTGATGAAGATTTAGGGGGGCAGTGTCCCTGATAGCACCACCACCCCTTCCCCATAGTGATGGCCCTGTGTACAAGTTCTTACAGAGGATCATTGTGGTGGATTGTAAGGGTTTATTCACAAGGAATGATGGCACAGTGACCAGAGGATGTTGGTGAAAAATGGTCATGTGAAATTCAGGAGGGACAGGAGGAAGTTATTCATGTAACAAGTGCTGGCCAAATGGAATAGACTGTCCAGAAAGGTAGCTGAAGCCAAGACTATGATGAAGTTTACACTTGGAGAGACAGATATAAGGGATTAGTGGAACCCACAGGCAGAAGAGGGGAAGGGATACCCAGAGATAATCAGCACGTAGGCTACTGGATCTTTAAATCCAGGCCAATGTTAGAATGACTACGGCACTAGGCAGGGAAATAGGCAGACTTGATGGACCTCTGGATCTTTTCTGCCAACATAATCATGGGACAGGTTGGGGTACATCTAAAGGTATTGAAGGAGCTCTGGAAGGTACTGGCTGCACTTCTGACAGCCCCGTTCAGTAACTCATTAGATACGGGGGGGGGGGTCCCACAGGACTGGAGAAGGGTGAATGTAGTCCCACTCCACAAGACTGCAAGCAAGAAAGAGACTGGCAACTGCAGGCTGGTCAGTCCAACAGCAGTACTGAGGAAACTAATGGAGTCACATCTAAAGGAAAGACTAGTAGATTACCTTGCATTCATCGGGTTACAGGACACAAGGCAGCACGGATTCACAGGAGGGAGACCATGTCAGACAAACTTGATAGATTTCTTTGACTAGGGGACCAGAGAAACAGATCAGGGGGGAGCACTGGACATGGCCTACTTAGACTTCAGCAAGGCCTTTAATACCATGCCACATAGAAGGCTCAGAAAAAAAATGGGAAGCTTGAGGGTGGGAACCAAGGTGGTACACTGGATATGAAATTGGCTGACTGATAGGTGACAGAGAGTGATGGTTAATGCCACTCATTTGGAGTAAGGGAGAGTGACCAGAGGGATTCCTCAGGGCTCAGTACTAGGTCCATTCCTCTTTAATGTCTTCAAAAGTGACATTGCAGTACAACTCCAAGGCAAGGCGTGCCTCTGTTCAGATGGCACCAAAAATCTGCACTAGGAATGACACTCCAGAGGAGGTGGAGAAAATGAATAGAAACCTGAAAAAGACTGAGGATTGGCCAAGGGTATAGCAACTGAGTTTCAGTGCAAATAAGTACAAAATAACCCACCTCGGGCACAAAGACCCAGAGGCAGAGTATTTTTTATTTTATTTATTTATTTAAATTTGATGACAGGGAAAGGCACACTGAGCCGAGGCTCATTTCCAGGTGTGACTCGGGTACAGAGTGTACAGTGAAAGCAGCGAGTACAAAAGGTGGGGAGTACAGAGAGTATAGAACGGGGAGGTATTGATGGTCACCAAACATGAATGGGAACTAGGGGTACTCATAACTGATGATCTTAGGGTGGTAAGGCATTGCAACAAAGCAGTAGGGAAAGCAAGTGGGATGCTGGGGTGCATAGGGAGGGTTATCACCAGCAAAAGGAGGGAGGTGGGATTGCCACTGTATCAGTCATTGGTGAAACCACACCTGGAGTTTAGTGTACAGTTCTAGAAACCCGCACCTCAGAAAGGACATAGGGTAGAGGCCATCCAAAGACTGGCAACAATAATGGTGCAGGGCCTGCACCGAATGTCCTACGAGGAGAGACTGAGGGATCTAAACATGTACACCCTGGAAGAGTGAAGGGAGAGAGGGACATGATAGAGACCTTTATGTACCTCACAGTGGTGAATGAGGAATAGGAAGGGAGCATTTTTCAGAAAAGAAGATGTACAGCAATGAGGGGGCATGAAATTAAGCTGGGGGGGGGATTTAAGAAGGATGTGAGAAAGTATTTCTTCACTGAGATGGTGGTGGATGCCTGGAACAATCTTCTAGTGGGGAGGTGGGGTCAAAAAATACTGGTGGGCTTCAAGCATGCATAGGATAGTTATGAAGGAAAACTGATATCAAAACGGAGTGGGGGGGTGAAGTGGCTGGAGACCAGGTAGATTCTGCAGTGGCAGAATAGGAAGTTGAAAGAGGGGCAGGTTCGGTGGGCCAAGCAGTCCCTACCTGCTGAAAAATTCTATGTTTCTGTGTTACTATTTTTATATTTAAAAAGCTTTGTTGCCATGGTTCTTTTTATATCACAATATGATCATTTCAATTTGCAGTCAACATTGATTTGTATTTATATCTATAACAGGTTATATGAAACAAAAACGTATAGCAGAATTAGGAAATGAAAATGCAAGGAGGCAGTTTCGTCTGGTGATTAGAGTGCATGGCTGTGAATCTGGAGACCCGCATTTAAATCTTGCAGCTGCAGCTCACTCATGGTGTGACCCTGAGCATGTCACTTAATTGTCCTGTGTTTAATCTCTCCCTAACTTACGATGTCTCTGTGCTTGAATCTCCCTGCTCCCTCTCCTGTACTGGAAAGTGCTTTGGATTACACTTTAGATGAAAAGTCCTATGCACTGCAAAACCAAATTTCTTTCCTTTACAGTATGCACTCACAGGATTGCTTATCAGTTATATAACACATCACTGTTATAACAACACAAATAGACAGATTTTAACAATCAGTCTTATAGAGTGCTCCATTCTCTCCTAGTCAGTTCTCAAGGGCAGCAGATAGTATCAGCGTCAGTCTCGTACAAAGGTGAAAAAGTTAACCTCAGGAATAATTACTGCTGATGCTCAGTGCATATGCTAAGCTTTAGCAGTCCACTGGCTTCTGTTACTTTGCCTGCAGGCTCTTTATTAATTGTTAATGTTACATTTGGAGGTGTGGTTAGTAGCCACTAAGTCTCATAAGTAAAATACCGTATTAATGACATTTACTTGCATAACATCGAGTCTGACATTTGCTTTTTACTAGCAGTATTCTAAAATAGGACTTTTCATTTTATTTTGCGAGAAGGAATACATTATGTTGAGAAAGACAGATGAAGTCATTTTATAGAAAATGAGAATTAAAATAATCAGGAATGTTCGCCTATTTCTTTTTGTATGGATGACAAAAACGAGAAAAGACTTTTCTGCAAGATAACCTATAAAACCATTAAAAACCTTTACTAATGCTTGAGATCCCAAATACATTTTAAAATGACTATACGGCGGGTTGAATTTAACCCTTAGACTGCTGCCAGAATTAGAACGTATAGGAATTCTGGACAGATATATCAGTCTGTGATTTAGGGGTTACCAAGGTTTACAGCTTAGACTCCTCTGATATTCATTTAAAATCATATGACTGTAACTGCAACTCCTAAAACAGGGTATACGAGGGGCCGGTTCATCAGTGCAGCAGTAGTGCTTCTGCTTGTGATGCCACTGACCAGGGTCACTGGGGGCTGACCGAGGGAAGGAGGACTGGGCATCCCACTGGATACACTCCTTATCCTGGGAGGGTGGGTTGCTGCCTGCATGGCAACACTGCCACTGGCATTACCATATATGGCAGTGCACCAAAGGCATTGCAGGGTGGGGGATGCCTGGCCGAGCTCCATGTAGCACTCTTGGTGCAAACATGCTTTTGGCTCTGTGTGCAGAAGAGGGCAATTACAGTGAAAAGCACTTAAGAATGCAAGATAATCTGGGTGCACTCAGGCCCCACCTCACTCCACTAGCCACTCCTTTGCCAGAAGCTTTCCCTGCCCCCGCACTCAGAAGACCAGTCCCTGCTTTGGGGCCAAGCTGTAGGGAGGTATGCACCGGGGTTGGGCAGAACAGGGCTGGGTCCATCCGGGAGGGAGGGGCTGCTATGGTCAGCACTAGTGTCTGGTGGCATAATGAATACATTAAAAAAATTAAAAAACTAGGGCATATGAAATCTGAGATGTGGTTGGGGTTGGGAGGGGCCTTGCAATCTTTATGGAACTACAGTGCTATCATTATTGGTTTGGCATCAAAGTATGAACTGTTAGATATACAGGCTACCAATATATCACCAGGTGCTTTGATATGCAGTAATCTGACAAACATTGCATGAAGATTACTTTTTACATATTTATAAGAATAAAGGACACCAGCATTATGATACATTTTTACTAAGATAGTCATGGGATGAGAGACTGCTAAATTAAGCATTAAAAGGGTAGTGTATCTTGAAGCATTTTCAGTCCACTGAAACAATTTCTCTTATAAGGGAATTCAAATAATAATAATATCTGTAGCCTTCCTGCAGCATTAGCTGTTATCGTGAACTGCCATCAGACAGCCTAAGACTTACATTTAGTTATTCAGTTTAGCAGTGCAGTATAGTTTTTCATTATCATTAACATGCTCCTGGTGGGTAGAGTGCAATGCAGTGGCACTGGTCACACTTCATTGCTTTATCTCATATGACAAAGAGAGATGATACACTTCAATCCAGGCCAGAAGATGAAAGCGAAAGGTGGCAATGGAAAACTCCCCCTGCTGCCTAGGAACAGCAATAGGGCTCCATCCTATGACTTTCTAACAGCACGAAGGGGCAGACAAATAGATTTTCTTCTATATTTATAACCAGCATCATTCTTCCTTTCAGGCCTTTCAGTGCAGGTAGCTGTTTTATATGAAATGAACAATCTTTATAGACATACCAGAGCCATAACAAGGCTGATTTTCAACAAGGCTGAGGTATATAACTCTTGCCGAATTGTCAGCTTCTTGCTCAACAAATCAAGCCTAACTTATGATGTTTGCAGTGTAATTTTTATTCCCGTTTGACTAGCCAACTACCCGGTGGTAATAGGATGTTAGGAAAGGGCAGTAGCAGTGTTTGTACATGCCATGATTGATAGGCAAGCTCTGCATTTTTCATTTATATCTCCTGATTCCAAATCAGTTAAGTTTAGGAAAAATGAAATAAAACTGCAAGAAAAATGTCTTGCAGATTGCAGAACAGCACTCTTGTAGATCTGAGTTCAGCCCACATCTGCTAGGATTGTCTGGGAACATTAAGATATCTAAATGAAAATCAATACTATATGTGCCAGCATTTACTACTGAGAACAAGTATCAAGAGACCTGGGCTAATCAGGCTTTCAGCTCATACTTACAACACAGCCTGAACCCCAGGGGTGTCCTAATTGGCTGGGACTGATCAGAGAAGAGTTAAATTTACAACTAGAAAATACATCTTGTTTTTCTTAAACCAGCCATCATCTAAACACAGAAAGCCTCACCTGTGTCCTACCAGATGCATGGCACCAGCCACTTGAGAAATCTTGCAATGGTCATGCAAGGACTGCTTCTCACCTGTCAACAAAGGTAGAAGAAAGACTAATTTACTCTAGCCCGTAAAATCAGTCAGGCAAATATAGGCTTTAGTAGGGGGCAGAGTTTCATCAAAGCACTCATGAGCTGCATGTTTTCATAGCTTAAAAGCAGTCATTTAACCCACATATATTATAGTACAAAAGGATTATGGTCAACAGCTTAATGCTTTAGTAAATACATTTAACTCCCTGCTAATTTCATTGAACAAGTAGCAAAATGTAAGAAAATTGTTATCTTTGGCCAAAGTATTTTACAAAAGAAATGCGAAGCAGTTTGTATCAGATATCTTTGCTGTGTACTCAGGTCTATACATAATTGTGCATGTTTTGCTTTTTAACATAAATTAACAGGATCTAGCTGGTTCAATATATCATTGGATGCCTAATGACATGTCATCCTTTACAGCAGCAATGTGGATTCTATAATGAATACATATTACCTATGGCAGCAGACTATACAATCTAGCCATCTTATTAGGAGTTCTAAAACTCTCTGTTCCCTACTATACCTTTCAGATCCATGCAGAAAAAAAACTGATAGATGACTTTTTAATAAATACCACAGTTTATAGCTGCTATTAATCAGAGACCTGGGCCATCAGACCATAGATGGGACAGGTGAGAGCTACAGCTCTCTTCCAGTATATCCCTTCTGTTGCTGCCACTGCCCAATCTATCACGATGGTAGTACACAGTATCTTGTCATTTTTGGTTTTTGTTGTTCATCAGTATTATACTTGGTGTACCTACGTAGAAACACAGAAACATAGAATCTGATAGAAAATAAGGACTGTTTGGCCCACCTAGTCTGACCATTTTTTTCCTGCCTATGCTGACACTGTAGACCCTACTTGATCTCTAGCTCTCTCCCCCTTTCGTTCATGGAATTTAATGCATCTTTTCCTCTAAAAAAATACTCCCCTCCTGTACCTTATTTAACCAATTCCTGCTAAGATTCCCTTATGCCTGTCCCATGGATCCTTGAATCCTACTACTGTTTTTGCCCCCACCAGCTCTGCTGAAACACTGCTCCAGGCATCCACCACTCTTTCTGTGAAGAAGTACTTCCTTACATCTCTCTTGAATTTACCCCCTTCCAGCTTCATTTCATGTCCCCTTGTTCTTATACTGTATATCTTGTCTTCTAACAAATATTTTATGTGTTTATTTATTTAAAAGTTGGTAACTGGGAAAGGCACACTGAGCCGAGGCTCATTTCTAGGTGCGACCTGGGGGAAGGGAAATAAGTAGGAACAATTTACATAACAAAACATGGATACAAATTACATGTCAAAAATATGGATATAGGCATAAAAATACAATGGTAGCAGCAACTGGTGGAAACATAAAATAGCAACATAAGTACATGTACACAGTGCATGTTGGGGTGGGGCGTATGCTAAAGAGTCTCAAATGAAGGGGAGCTGACAGGAGATGGTCAAGCAAGAGGATAAGAGATTAGGATGGTGATTTACAGGAACAGGAGGATGCAAGGAGTTGTCTTGGTTGATATCTAAAGGCAGAGACTGAAGGGGAGAGGCAGAGGGGGAAGGGGAGCAGATTCCAGAGGGAGGGAAGGTGGTAGTAGAAAGTAGCTTGGCCAGCAGACGAGTGAGGGTGGGGAATGGAGAAGGTGTGGAAATCCCTGGGGTGGAGGGAGTAGGAAGCAGGGGAGATGAGGGAGGATATGTAGGATGCAATGGATCCGAGCCAATATTTGATGAGGAAGGTGGCACAGTGGGACAGGCAATGTAAAGGGAAGGGGAGGATGGAGAGGGAGGAATAAAGGGAGCAATGATGAGTGCAGAGGGGAGTGCTGGTGGAAAAATGGCAGCAGGCATTACAGGGGGTATCCAGTTTGGCAAGGGAAGAGAATGGGGCAGTATCATAGACCACGCCAACATAATAATGATTGGAATTACCAGTTTGGTTACCTTCTCCCAGCAGATCTTGAGGGAAAGGCAGTCCTTGTTATGGCACAAGGCACCAAGTGTTTGGTGGAGTTTGGCATGAATGGCGTCGATGTGGATGGAGAAATCGAGCTTGCTGTCAAGTCAGACTCCAAGGTACTTGAAGGTGGGGACAGCCTCCAGAGGGGGTGTCTTCAAGCATGGAGAAAGCAGGGGGACATGAGAGCCTAGCCAGTTTCTGAATGGCACTGAAGGTCATAGTAACAGTCTTCTTTGTGTTGACCGAGAGTTGGTTGACGTGGAACTAACACAGGACATTGTGGAAGTCATTTTGGAGTGGAACTTCCACAGCTGAAACTGAATGGCCTGAGATGTAAATGACTGCACCATCTGCATACATTTGGGTATGCAAAAAGATACAGACAGAAGGAGGTAATTTTGGAAAATGGAGAACAGAACAGGACCCATAATGGAGCCCTGAGGGACACTTGTTTGGATGGGGAGAGTGAGGGACAGCACACCACCCACTTGTACTGACTGCTGATGGTCTGTGAGGTATGAGCAAACCAGCCAACAGCAGGTACTGAGAGACCTGCAGAGCTCAGCTTATTGTGGAGGAGAGGGTGAGACACCGATTCAAAGGCTTTGGCCAGGTTGATGAATATAGCTGAGGTGATATGTCCCTGATCCATCCAGGTGAAGATAGAGCCAGTTACCCTCAGCAAGAAAGATATGGTGGAGTGGTGCTTCCTAAAGCTAGACTAAAAGGAAGATAGAAAATCTGAGGAATAAGAAAATCAGCAAGTCTGAAGTAGAGGAGGGTCTCCTGAAGCTTAGCAAGAGAGGGAAGAAGTGATATCGGCTGGTTGTTGCCAGGGGAGGAGGGGTCACCCCCTTTGTGCAGAGGTAAGACCTTTGCTATCTTCCAGGCCTGAGGGAGAGCACAATGGGAGAAGGAGAGGTTCAAAAGATGAGCAAGTGGAGAGGCAATAGCCATAGCTGAGATTCATAGTAATCTGGGTCCAGCCCATCAGGGCTGGACTTCAACAGGTTAAGTGAAGTTAGGGTGAGGAAGACTTTGTCGGGGCAGACAGGAGGGAAATGGAAGCCTTCAGGAGAAAGGGGAGGGGGAGAGGCAGGAGAAAACTGAGGGAGGAAGTGACCAGAGGACTATAAGGGAAGAGCACAAGTGGTAAAGAATTTGTTAAAATGAGTGGCTTCTGAAAGAGGGTCAGAGACCAATGAACCATCCACTTGGAGGACGGGGGAGTGGACTTGGCTGGAGGATCAAAGAGGGAGTGCATAACCTTTCAGAAATTAGTGAGAGAATTAAGGATAGACTGGAGATTAGATTTGAAGTAGAGGGCCTTGGCAGAGTGGACGGCCTTCGTGCAAGAATTCCTGAGTGACCTGTAGGACTGTAAGTCAGGTAGGAATTGTGAGAAAGTGAAATGAGCCCCATTCTCGGTCATGGGACTTACAAAGATCGATAATTTTAAGGGTAATCCATGGGAGATGGGAGAGACTGACCCTTGATTTACATAGGGGGCATGGATGTTCCAGATGTGGTTAAAAATGGTCAGGACATGGGAGAGAGCATTGTCAATATCTGTGTCAGAACAGATTGGAGACCAGTCAGAGGAAGCAAGGTTGTGTAGGAGGGCTTTTGAATCCAGAGTCTTGAGTGACCTAGATCAAATGTATTTGGGAGCAGAGTGAGTGGCCATCACTTTCCTGATGTAGAAGGTCATGCTGTGGTCACTGCAGGTGTCAAGGTAAAGTGGCTGCTTCAATGATACGGTACAGGTGTGAGGTGAGCACCCAGTACAGGAGGGAGTGATTAGAGAAGTGGGGATTGGGTTGGGTGGGTTCAGCTACTAGTTGGGTGAGGTTCAGGGACTCAGTCTTGTGGAGAGTGGGCTAGGAGGTAGGGGAGAGCCAATTTATGTTGAAGTCTCCCAAGAGGATAAGCCTCACCAGAGTCAGCATGGGAGACAAGGGATGAGAGGGAGTGAACCAGGGAGGAGAGGAAGATCTTAGGAGAGGCATAGAAAACACCAACATAAATAGGGAGGGTGAATGGAATGAATAGCTTAACTAGAAAGAGCTTGTGGGAGGAAGGAACTGACTCACTGAAGGTGACAGAGCAGGACAGATTTTGGCAGACATACAAGGCCACTCCACCACCACACTTGCCACGTTCCTGACAGAAGAGGGGATAGTCAGAAATAGCCAAGTTAGTGTCTGGTATCCTGGATGACAGCCAGGATTTAAATATGCACAGGAGGTCAGAGGAATACTGAGAGATTCAGATTTTAAGAGAATCAAGCTTAGGGAGGAGGATCCTAGCATTTAGGTGGAAGATGCTGAGGCCTCTAGGGAGAGTAGGGGTACTGTACTGTTTTTGCCCCTGTGAGGTATTTATAGGTTTCTATCATGTCTCCTCTCCATCCTCTTTTCCAGGGTGTACATATTGAGGTCCTTCAGTCTGTCCTCATAGGGCTTCCAATGCAGACCCTGCACTCTTTTGGTTAGAAAAAAAGAAACACAGAAATTGTCAGCAGATAAGGACTGCTAGGCCCATCCAGTCTTCTCTTAAAACCCTAAGCTTTACTGCTTCCTCTGGTCCTATCTGTCCAGCGGCCTTTTCCCCCTTCTTCCCTCCTCTAAGGTTCTCTTATGCCTGTCCCAGGTATGTTTAAATCCCTCCACTGTGCTTGCTGTCACCACCTCCCATGGCAGACTGTTCCATTTGTCCACCACCCTCTCTGTGAAGAAAAACTTCCACACATTTCCCCTTAATCTGCCACCTTCCAATTTCATATCATGCCCTCCATGGACAGCCTCCACTCTGTCTACTTCCTTCCTGAGATGTGGTCTCCAGAACTGAACACTGTACTCCAGGTGGGGTTTCATAAGCAATCTATACAGTGGCAACACCACCTCCCTCCTTCTGCTGGTGATACCCCTCCCTATGCACCCCAACATCCCACTGGCTCAACCAACAGCCTTATAGCACTGTCTCGCCACCTTGAGGTCAGTAAATATTATTACTCCCAAGTCCCTTTCCTGTTTAGTGACCGTCATTACCTCTTCTCCCATTTTGTACTCTGCCTCTGAGTTTTTGTGCTCTAAGTGCATGATTTTGCACTTTTTTGCATTAAAACTCAGCTACCATGACTTTGACCAATCCTTGAGTTTTCTCAGGTCTCTGCACATTCATTCCACCCCTCTCTGGAGTGTCCAACCTATTGCACATTTTGGTGTCATCCAGAAAGAGGCATACTATCCCTTCCAGCTCATCTGCAATATCATTTATAAAGACATTAAAGAGGAGTGGTCCAAGTACTGAGCCCTGAGGCACCCTGCTGGTCACTCTCCCTTCACCAGAATGGACTCCATTTACCACCACCATCTGTTGCCTATCCTTAAACCAATTTCTTATGCAGTTTATTACCTTAGGACCCACCCCTAAGCTGCCCAGTTCCATTATGAGTCTCCTGTGTGGAAGGTGGCAAAAGACTTACTGAAATCTAAGTAGGCCACATCCACCGCCCCACCCTGATCTATTTCCCTGGCACCTAGTCAAAGCGCTCTATCAGATTTGTCTGACAGGACCTCCCTCAGTGAATCTGTACTGCCTCAGATCTTGTAACCTGCTGGATTCAAGATACTCCACAATCTTTTCCTTTAGTAGTGACTCCATTAACTTCCCCACCACCAATGTTAGGTTGCTTGGCCTATAGTTGCCAGCCTCCTCCCTTCTCCCACTTTTATGACGCAGGATTACATCTGCCCTCATCCAGTCCTCCAGAACCACTCCTGGGTCCTGTGAATTGTTGAATAGGGCTGTCAGAGGTGCAGCCATTATCTCCCTGAACTCTCTCTAAACCCTTGTGTGTACCCCGTCTGGCCCCATAGCTTTGTCCACTTTCAGATTTGCCAGTCCCTTCAGGACTCTCTCCTCTGTAAAAGAACATGTGCCTACCTCCCTCCCCAAGTGCTTCTGTTGCTTTTATCTGGCCCATCCCATTCCCCTTCCTCTGTGAAGACTGAACAAAAGTACTTGTTCAGGATATCTGCCTTTTCCTGATCCTTCTCTGCACAGCCCCAACCCGCCCTCCTTAGCCTCACAATCCATCCACTAGTCTTCCTCTTTTCACTTATGTATCTAAAAAAAACATCTTGTCCGCTGTAGTTACCCCTTGGCTATTCTTTTCTCAGTTTGTGCCTTTGCTCTCCTCACCACTTTCCCTGCCTCCCTCTGCTTCTCTTGATACACCTTCCTGTCCTCTTCCCTCTGCATGTCTTTATACGTCCTGAATGCTACCCTTTTAGCCTTTACCTTTTCAGCCACTACCTTTGAGAACCAAAGCAGTCTCTTGGAGTTTAGCCTTCTAACAAAGGTTTGCATCATTGGATAATGGCAGATCAGTGCATCTTCCTTGTGGATTTAGGTGGCAGTGATTTTTCATGACACCATGTTTCTTTCTTGGAACTCCTGAAGGTTGTAGTTTGATATCATTTTAGCAGTTGAGACAGTCCTCAGTCCTGTGATTTTAGAGATGCTCTCCTTTTTTTTGGCCAGTATGATGGATTACATCAGTGGGAGACGCAGCTTCCCGTGATACCTAGACTTTGGGGGCTGCCTTTGTTGGTCACTTTGCAGTAGGCCAACATCAGTAGTAATAGCACCCTGCAAATGGATTTACCAGTGTGTTTGTGCCCTGTCAGGCAGCTAAGGAGTGGAGCCTTCCCTGTGGCAGTGGTGTGTGTAGAGTATTCTGTGGCTATTTGGCCCACATGCATTATTTTCCCAGCGGCAGCATCCCAGTGTGTGGTTCAATAAGTGCTGTATCCTTAATGCCCATGAAGTAGTGTATAGAAACTTTGGGAAGGGCAGGATTTTTGACTGGGAGGTACTTTTGCAGTAACTGACACAGTCAGATATTTGCAGATCTTTTGTGATATTTGCAGAGATTCTTTCCTGTCGCCCTACAGAGGTGCTATAGGCAGGCAGGACATTTCAATAGAGATATTAGACAAATCTCAGGAAATATCTGACCTTGTCAATTGCTGAAACTGTATTACCTCCTGCAGATTAGTAAAATGACTGTACTTGGGCTGAATTGTTTTAAATGTGGAACTCTATGGCTTTTTTTAGCCAGGGGTAGAGTTCAGATACTGAAAACTACTCAACCTGTCTGAACAATTTTTGTAAGCTGCAACACCTTATGAATTCTAGCTGAAGTTGTACTTTTGGATGTGGACTGCAGTGTGTTGTTAATGCTGAGGAAGAGTAGTTACTCAGCAGTAACACTAGACCTTCAAGAAAATCTCCTCGATTGGGTAATTCCTTTGGAAATGTAAGCCATTGGCATTAGGGCCACTCAGAAACTTTTTTCTTGCTGGTGGCAGCCCATGATGACGTGCAACATCAGCGCATATAAAATGTGGGAAGCCCCATTGCTTCTCAGTTACTCGATAGAGATAAGCTCAGAGGGCCTCTTACTGTGAGGAACCAGGGGACCAGACTAGTACCAGGCACACAAGGAGAGGCATGGGACTGGGCAGTAAACATAAAGCACTTATGAACACCTCCAGACAAGGTAGTGGACAACTGGCAGCAAATATCTCAGTAACAGAGAAAGAGGGAAGGAGGGTGGGTGCACTATGGCCCAATGGAGGAGGAGATCACAAAGATCTACTGTTACTGTTGAGTAACTGCTCTGTTCTCATTGAGATTGCCTACACCACTGGGCCATACCTTTGGAATGATTTCCAAGGAGTACATAAGGTACCCAGGGAGGATGGCAAAGTCTGAGATGCAGTCAGGACAGAAAGCCTTGCAGAATGGCAAGACCAAAGCCAGAACATCTACCAGAGATTCTGTGTAGACTGTAGTGTTTAGTGAATGCATGCAGAGTGCTGCATGTGGCAGCAGCACATCTGTCAACTGCAGAAACATTCTGATAACAGGTAACAGAAGTGGCCATTCCATGGGTAGAGTGGCCACCCACAGCAGTGGGAAGGTCTTTACCATACTTTCTATAATAAAACTCAATACAATAAGCCAACCATTTGGACAAATACTGTTTAATTACAGGTGCGCCTTCTTTTCCAGGGGTGGATAAGACAAAGCGCTGAGAGGACTTTCTGTAGTTCCTAGTGTAATTGAGACAGCAACAGAGTGTTCTGTGTATATCATGTGTATGGATCAATGCTTCACCTCAATTAGCATGCTCAGGATTACACAGAAATATGTATAGTCTGATTCAGAAATCAGACTACTTTTTCTAAAAAGCATGGATTGGTATGCACAAAAACCCTGTCCTTGTGGAAAATCAGGTAAGGAGGCTCATGCATGAGAGCCTGAAGCTTGGAAATCCTCCAATCAAAAGTTATGGTGACCAAGAACAATGTTTTCCATGGAATGAAACACATTTCACAAGTTGCATCAGGCTCAAATGGAACCTAAATCAATTTTTCAATTATAAAATGATGGTCCTAGGGAAGAGCCGGTTTATGAATTGGGGAGGGGGGCATGTGCCAAATACCCTCAAGGAACATATGGGACACATCTACCTGTACCAGTATGGGCATGGAAAGCCAAAATGGTAGCCAAGTGCACCTTAATGGAGTAATGGATGAGTACTGGAGACAAGAATCAGATAGAGACAGGAGGTAGGCCAGTACAGAGTAGACCAGACATGTAAATGCATCCACTGAACAGGAAGCACACCAAATGGAGAAATGCTTCCACTTCAAAGAATAGGTGTGCCTTGTCGAAGGCTTTCTAGCTGCATGTAAAACATCAGACACCTGGGGACAACCCCCAAAATGGGCAATGGCTTCATCTTCAGGAGTCATGCTGCAGATGTATGGATTGCAGGTCCAGATGGACCACAGACCCCCTGTCCTGTGACAGTAGTCTCCAACACAGGGACAGCCGAAGAGGTGGCTCCACTGTCTGATGCTGTAGGGGTAGAAACTATATCTGTTAAGGCCAGAAGGCCTTAAATGGGCAGACTGGATGGGCCTTGCGGTCCTTATCTGCCGTCAACTTCTATGTTTCTATGTATGTTTCTATGTTCTATGTAGAAGGGAGCAACTAGTATTAGAGTGGCCTACTCCTCTGACCACATATTGAGCAGAACATTCTGAATGTGAGGGATCAGAGGAAACACATAAAGGAACCTCCCTTTCTAGGAGAGGTTCAGCACACCTCATTAAAAATCTCCAGGCCCTGGAGTGAGCAAGCAGAAATGCAGCAGTTTTGCATTGTGTGGGGACGAAAAAGGTCCATCTCTGGATAACCCCATCTGGCAAAGAGGTATTTTACCATGAAGGAGAGCAGTTCTCGCTCATGTACCCGTGACTGGGATCAATTTAGCCAGTCTGCTAAGACATTTTGGTCACCTGGGAGAAACACGGCTGACAGCTAAAGGTCATGAGACATTATCCGGTACTATACTTTCACCACTTTCCTGCATAAGGTATAAGAGTAAATGCTCCCCTGCTTGTTGATGTAGTGCATCACACTGACATTGTCTGTCCTTATCAGCAAGGGACCAGGATTGAGGTGTTCTGTGAAGGCCTGGAGACCAAGTAAAAGAACTCTCATCTCCAGAACATTAAGGTGAAGATCTTAGTCCATGCTGGTCCACAACCACTGGATCTGAACATGACCCAGATGGGCCCCTCATCCTGACCCCAAGGAATCTGTTGTGAGGATTTGCACAAGAGTTAGAGAGAAGAATCAGACCTCTGCAGCAGGTGCAGGCCATCCATCCACCATACCAGGCCACTGTGACGAGGAGACCCGACGAGTATCCATTGCTTTATGGGGCATATGGAGTAGGGCAAAGGGGACTGTCACAGTGGTAACTGCCATAAGTCCCAGCAGATGTGGCATTGTCAGAGCAGACACGTAATGACTCCTGTGTACCGGCTGGGCCTGGGCAATCAGAGCCTCTGCTTTGTTTGTAGGCAGAAATACCCTGCCCTCCACTGTGTCCAGCACCACACCAGATGCACTGGAGGCGCGGACAGGGAACTAGTATGGATTTTGGTATGTTGAACATAACACCCAGGTCCTCAAACAATTATTTCATTCTGGACAATGTGTACTAGACTACCTCCCTAGACAGCCTCTTCAGGAGCCAGTGGTCCAGATATGGGAAGACATAATGTCCTTCCTTCTGGAGGGCTGCTGCCACAATTGCAAAGCATTTGGTGAATATCAGGGGTGCCAAGGACAATCCAAAAGATAACATCTGGAACTAATAATGGCTGTCCTCCAGCATGAAGCAGAGATTCTGCCTGTGGCATTTTCAAATCTTGACATGAAGGTAAGCATACTTCATGTCCAGGCACTGTTATCCTTTGTTGTTTTCATGTCTAGAGTGCAGAACCAATCCTTCTTTTGCAGTAGGGGTTGAAAGCCTGATGAGACACTAGTCAAAAGTTTTTTTATTTGATGAATTTGTTTAGGTTTCTGAAGTCCAGTACAGGATGAGGCACTCATGTCCATGTGGTAACCAGGAAGTTTATGGGGAAAAAAACTGTTCCTTTCCTTGGGAGAAATGAGTTTGATAGCTCTCTTGTGAAGTAGTAGTGCCACATCTTTCTCAGAAGGAACAAGTGGCTCAGAGAATAATGAGAAGGAGGCAGTGGATGAACTGGAGGGCTGGAAGCAAGTCCAGAGCATGCACCTTTTCCAGTATTTCCAGGACACACTCATCTGTGTGATCGCCCTCCATTGTGATACATAAAGGGACAATTTTGTCACTTGTAACCCTGGAGGCAAATGTGGAGGGGGAGGAAGTGGGGAAACAGAAGATACCAGGTGTGGTGGGGGCTGACTGGACTGATACCCTTTGATGCCTTGGAATGGGTAGCAGGTGTGGGGGGGAGACCAATAGGGGACTGCCTCCACAACCACAGGCTTTTGATGGTAGCCTCAGCCACCATGAGCCACTGGTCTATGAAATTAACCTCTACGATGCCCTCCTGACAGGTTGAGGGTTCAGGGATTTAACAGACTGTAAAGTCATTTTGCACGATTGAAGCTTCTTAAGGGCATTGTCAACATCAATCCCAAACAGCATGGAGCACTTAAAAGGGGCATTCAGCAAAACTTGTTGTATGTCAGTAGCAAAATCAACTACCCAGAGCCAGGAATATCTCCAAAGTCAGATGCAAGAGGCAGCAGCCCTGGTAGAAGCGTCAGATGAATCACAGGTTGATTGTAACAGATGCTTTCCAGTATCAAGACCAGGGGAAGCAGCTTTAAGCAGTTCAGATTTGGAAGGACTTTCAAACAGAGCCTGGATGATAGTCATGGCATATTTGCACAGGCTATTATGATATTTTATTATGTATGCCTGGTGATTTACAATTCTTAGGCCCAAGGATGCAGAGGCATAAGTTGTTTTGCCCATAACATTCAGCTTCCTGGATTCCTTGTCAGGAAGCAAAGTACTCATTATTCTATGGGCTCCACAGTGATCATGAGCAGCTATGATAACCACGTACCCAGTTTCAGGCTGGGAAGCATAATAAGGCTTAGCAGATGGAACAGGGTACTATTTATCAGCCTTTCTAAGTACTTCAGGCAAGGTATTAGGCTTATGCCATGCAGCAATGGTAGCGTCCTCTGAGGGAGGATATACAAGAGGAGTCACAATAGAAGGTGTCACTGTAAGTTCCAGAAACTCCATTACATTTCTTTTACTGGAGTCTTCTTCTTCACTGTCAAAACCCATGACATCCTGGGTTTGTCTGAGCAAGGCCTTGAATGAGGGATCTTCAGGAGGAAACCCGGGGTTATACTCCACAGAGTCTTCACTGCAAGAGGAGAGGGTAGAACTAGAAGGTAGGCCCTCTTCATAGTGATCTTGATCACTCTCCTCATCCTCCTAATCCTTCTCCATGTTAAGGAGACCAGGATTATATTTCACCTTGTCATCTGAAATGATGACAGGGGTAATTGTCAAAACCAGGGACAGAGGTGGCGGGTGTGATAGAGGAATATCTGGCATGCAGTACTTTTGTGTCCTGTCAATGGTGACGGTACCAGCTGGGGAGGCCCAGTCAACAGGACTATAGTTACTGCCATTGACAGTGATGGTAACAGGTGAAGTATCAGTTTATAAAATGATGCCAGCACAATCTGGGAATCAATGGCACCTACTAGAGACTTCATTACTACCCTCATCAATAGAACAGAACCCGACAATGGGGGCAGCATATTGTTAGTAGTAGGTATGGCAGGGCCAGAGCCAGGCCAAAACCTTGGTGTCTCAGTGATGGTCAGGGGTCTGTAGTTGATGACATCAGAGCGGTTATCAATGAGGATGTACTCTCCTTTATGGAGACTCCAATCTCACCAATGAAGCAGTTTTCTCTCTATGCTTGTAGTCATGGCTAGAGGAGGAGGAGGGCTTCAGCAATGATTTTTCTTTTTCCTTACACTTCTCTGAAGCCCTCACCAACCATGGCAATGACAGCATCACCAACCATCTGGGAATATCTTTCCTACCAAAGGCCAGAAGTGTGGAAAAAGTTAGCTTGGAGCCCATAGCCTTGGTTTGAGCTTCCACAGCCTTAATGGTGATGCCTCCAGAGGAGGGCAACTAAAATGGTACAGGATGTGCACCAGAACTGCACGAAGAGAGACTAAAGAAGCTTAATATGTATACCCTTGAGGAAAGGAGGGTGAGGGGGGACATGATAGAAACTTTAAAGTACCTCAAGGGAATAAACAAAGTCCAATAGGGTAGCATCTTTCAGAAAAAGAGATGTGCAAGAACAAGGGGGCACAGTTTGAAGATAGAAGGGGGATAGCTCAGGGGCAGCATAAGGATGTATTTTTTCACAGAGAAGGTGGTGGTCCATGGAAAGGCCTTCCTGAGGAGGTTCTAGAGTCAAAAACAGTGGGGGAATTCAAGAATGCATGGGACAAACATAAGGCAAATTATAGTGGGAGGTAGGAGGAAGTAGGCTGTTGGTTAACTAGGATCTGCAGCTTATCCAATAGGTAGGGAAATGGGCAGACTGGGTGGACCAAGCAGTCCTTATTTGCTGTCAAAGTCTATGTTTCTATGAATGTTTCTAGAGTCTTTTTTCCACATCTCCCAATGGCCTGGTTAAATCCCTAGCAGATCTTCCAGGCCCTGACACTGTGGGACAGGCCCAAACAGCAAGCACACTTTTTTTTTTTTTATTTAGTTGTTTAACCAGGTATAGCACACTAAGCTGAAAGCTTTTTTACAGGAGTGACCTGGGAGCACAAGAACAGCAAGCAAACTTTGGGGGTATCTTCCTTGCAGATCTTGTAACCACAAGTACAAAACCTAAATTAAGGTTATTTTGGCAGCGGCATGCAGAGCCAACATCCAAAACTTCAGTGAAAAAGAAATACAAGTAAATAGACAATAGACAAGGTTGGAGTGGTATACAGACCACCAGCACTGGCGGAGGTCCTGGAAGAAAGTTTGGTGGCAAATCTCGAGGGACACTGTAGATTGGGAAAGGGAAGGGTAGTGGTAATGGGGGACCTCAACATGCTGAGAACAGACTGGGGGGCTATGACATCACCAGTGGCCAGAGAGCAGAGGCTGCTGGATGTCTTCCAGGATGCATTTCTGACATAACAGGTGGGTGAGACAACTAGGGAGGCCCGAACACTGGACATGATCCTGGCGGAGAGTGATCAGATTAGGGGCCAAGAGGTGAGGGACCCGTTGGTGGGGAGTGATCATGCCACAGTCTGGTACTTCCTGGACCTGGGGGGGGAGGAAATCTGAACAAGGATGGTAGTAACCAACTTTAGGGGTGCAGACTTCAGGGAGATGAGAAGGATCCTTAAAGATCATCTGGACAGGATAAGACTTGATATGGATGCTGACAGCAGGTGGGGGATCATTAGGAGGGGAATACAGGAGGTTACCAGATCCTGCGCAAGGGAAAGGTCTAAGTTCGATAAGGCCAGAAAACCCTGCTGGTGGACACAGGAGGTACAGGAGGTGGTGAGGGAAAAGAAGGCAACCTACAGGTGCTTCAAGTGCTCAAGGAGTGAAAGGGATCAGGAGGAATATAAGCTGACAGCCAAGAGAGTCACCAGGGTGGTGGGAGTAGCTAAGGCAAAAAAGGAGCAGTCCTTGGCCAGTGGGATCCAGCGGGGGGACAAGGGGTTCTTTAGATACATAGGGGAAAAAAGGAAAGTAAGGGGGCAGATCAGCAAGATAAGGATAGGGGATGGTTGGGCACAGGAGGCGGGGGAACAGGCAGAAGTCCTAAATGAATACTTTGCCTCAGTTTTTACCAGGGGGGATGGATGGGCTATGTCTTGCGAGGGGAGTGGGGGTAAACCAGAGCAAGGGGTGGGACCGGTAGAGACCAGGAGCCCTGATGGGTCTGGGGAAAGGGAGTGGCCACCACAGAGCGGTGGGGGCTCAGCAGTGCAGGGTAAAAATGGCAGAGGATGTGGAGGCTGAAATCCCAGTAGAGAAAGTAAGGGAAGCCCTCAGGTCCCTTTGGATGGAGAAAGCACCTGGGCCAGATGAGATACATCCCAGGGTGCTTAGGGAACTGGTGGATGTCCTAGCAGTCCCTCTAGTGGAGCTTTTCAACATCTCTCTGAAGACTGTATGGGTGCCCCAAGACTGGAGGGTAGCCCATGTCATGTTGATCCACAAGGGGGAATCAAGAGAGGAGATGGGAAATTACAGGCCCATTTGCCTGACATCGGTGGTCGGCAAAGTGATGGAAGGTTTTGTCAAGGAAAGGCTAGGGGGGTTAATGAAGCAAACTGGGTACTTGGATGATAGGCAGCATGGCTTTGTCACGGGAAGATCATGCCAGACAAATCTTGTTGAGTTCTATGACTGGGTGACGAAGGCCCTGGACCAGGGTAGGCCAGTGGACGTTCTCTTTCTGGGCTTTAGCAAGGCATTTGATTCGGTACCCCACAGTGGTCTGCTGGCTAAGCTGAAGGAAATGGGGGTAGGGAGACAGTTGTTAAGATGGATAGGAAATTGGCTCTCTGAGCGTACTCAGAAGGTGGTGGTTGGAGGGTTAGCCTCATCCCCAAGGTGGGTTACTAGTGGGGTTCCCCAGGGGTCAGTGCTGGGGCCACTCCTGTTCAACACTTATATCTCAGACATCAGGAGTGGGATCAGGAGTGAGATGAGTCTCTTTGCAGATGACTCAAATCTAGGTGCAGTGGTGGATTGGGAGGATGGGAGGGTGGCCTTGCAGGAGGACCTGAAGGCTCTGTAAAGGTGGTCAGGAAAATGGAAACTAAAATTCAATGTGGAGAAGTGCAAGGTTCTGCACCTCAGAGTCAGAAATCCAGGCCAGGGCTATACCCTGGGAGGAGACATGATTCAAGTCATGGAAGGTGAGAGGGACCTGCGGTATTGGTAGACGTCAAAATGAACAACTCAGAGACCTGTAGGAGGGCAGTGGCAAGGGCAAATAGGATGCTGGGATGCATCGTCAGGGGGATTACCTCCAGAAAGGTGGAAGTGATCCTTCCACTGTACAACTGCTTGGTTAGGCCACACCTCAAGTATTGTGTACAGTTTTGGAGACCACATTTAAAGATTACACTCCTAGAGAGGGTCCAAAGGAGGGCAACCAAAATGATCTGGGGCCTGGGGGAGAGGACCTATGAGGAGAGGCTCAAGGAGCTCGACATGTACACCATGGAGGAGAGGAGGGACAGGGGGCAGGATAGAGGTCTTTAAGTACATGAAAGGGATCAATAAAGGAGGTCCAGTCAGGGTGCTCCAGAGGAAGGAGGGTGGGGCAACAAGAGGTCACGAGTGTAAGCTGGAAGGGGGCAGGCTCAGAGGGGAGAGGAGGAGATGTTATTTCACAGAAAGGGTGGTGGAGCCATGGAATGCACTGCCCAGGGAGCTGGAAGAGGTGGAGACTGTGGACGGGTTTAAGAGAGGATGGGACAGGTACAAGGGGAGGATAAATCTGAGCAGGCCCAATAGAGGTGGAACATCTGGGACTGGGGATAGTATAACCCAAGGGGGAAGGGGAGGACACCAAAATCGGCCCTCAGTGCAGGTGCTGAAAATCGATCAGACTTGAGAGACTATTAGGCCTATTCTGCTGCCATTTTAGTATGTTAGTATGTTAGCTCGATGGCACACACAGTAGCTACTGTGTGACCCATTGAGCTGAATAAACGTTTCCATTAGGATTTATTTGCTTGTCTTTTAATTTTTCAGTTAGAGTGCCGCAAAAGTTTGTTTGTTTGTTTGTTCCTCATGTCATGGGCTGGCTGCCCGTTTGTGTGCACCAGGCTGCCAAAACCTACTCCCTCTAGGATGCTGAGAACCCTGTGAGGGGACTGGGAGCTGGCATGTTATTGGAAAGAAAGAGAGAGAGGGTGAGAAGTAGCAAGGGTGAGACAGAAGGTGGAGGGAAGGGCATAGTTGGGAGGGCAATTGGGAATAGGTAGGTAAAGGTGGGCTGAGGAAGGGCAGAGTAGGGAGGCCAATGAGGAGACTTTAGGTAGAGGTGGGCTTAGGAAAGGCAGATTGGGGAGTCGATAGGCAAGGTACGTTTGGAGATGGCGCGCGGTGGGATTACAAGGGATTAATTGCATTTGCAGCAGAGAACAGTGTGTCTGTGAAGGAGGAGAGCAGGGGAATAGCGAGGAAGAAAAGAGGAGGCAAGATGACTGTGAGGTTGATAGGTAGGGTGGACTGGGATGGTGAGTTTTGCAAGGGAGTAATTGCAGTTGTGGCAGTGAATAGTTTGTCTGCAAAGGAAGAAAGCAAGGGAATGGTGAGATTGGGCAGCGTGAATATCGGGGGGGGGGTTCCAGATATTAGGGAATTTGTATGAGAAGGCAGCAACCAGATGAAGTATGCTGAGGTGGCAGGGCAAGCGTTCTGTGTGTGGAAGACTGGAGGGAATAGCAGGAAGGGGGAGGGATAGAAAAGAGGGGAGGACAAACAAGGTGGCAAGGAGCCAAGCCAGTACTTCCCTACTAGATTAGCTGTGTGAGACAGGGGTCTGGCAGAGAGGGATGGAAAGGAGAGAGAAGTACAGAGATTGCAGTGGTGGGTGAGAGGAGAGCAGCCAAGTATATAGTGGCAGAAGGAATTAAAGAAAGTGTCCAGTCTTGATAGGGGTGGTCTTAGGGGCAGAATTGTAGACAATGTCCCTGAAGTCAAAGACTGGGAGAATCATCTTTTGGACAGTTTCATGCCTGGCTTGCATAGGCAGGCAGCTGTGGTGTCTTTTTAAAAAAAAAAAAATTCAGTAAACTTTATTTATTATCAACCACGGCCACAAGGTGGTCTTTTAACACATATAAGCTGCTGTGACTGTGCAGAGCATCCAGCTTAGGGAGTAGTTTTTTGTGTACGGCATCAATGTGTACCCCGAAGTCAAGATTCTTGTCTAGTCATAGCCCAAGGTACTTAAATGAGTGGACGTCGCCCAGAGTAGTACCTGACAGGGTAAGAAAGGTGGGGGTGGAGATCAGTCTGGACAGATTTTGTCTGGTGCCAAAGGTCAAAGAGACCATTTTTTTTACATTCATAGAGAGTTGGTTTGTGCTAAACCAGCACTAGACATTGTTAAAGTCCAGCTGTAGGCTGGTAGACACCTCGGTGGGGGAGCTCCCGGAGAAGAATAACACTGTGTCATCTACGTACGTGTGGATACTAGCAGATGAGTAGGCATTAGGTAGATCATTCAGGAAAATGGAGAACATTATTGATCCAAGTACTGAGCCTTGGGGAACACCTGTGTTAATTGGCAGAGGAAAGGAGGTGGAATTGCTGACTTGGACAGACTGGGTCTGGCCTGTGAGGAAGGACCAGAACCAGTCGGTGGTGGTTTTGGAGAGGCCAGTCACAGTCAGCTTGGAGAGGAGGAAGGGGTGTGTGACAATGTCAAAGGCTTTGTCCAGGTCAACAAAGATGGCCGAGGTGATTCATCCTTGAGCCATGCCTGTGAGAATGGAGTCAGTGAGCTAGAGGAGGGAGGTGGTTGTGGAGTGGGCTTTATGGAAACCAGACTGGAAAGGGGTGAAAAGGAAGAGCAGTCAAGGAAGAGGGAGAGTTGCTGCAGAGTCAAGTGCTCTTGGACCTTAGCCAGAATAGGGAGCAAGGATATAGGATAGAAGTTACTTGGATTGGAGGGGTCCCCCCTTTAGGAAGCAGGATCACTATAGCGGACTTCCAGGCCTTAGGTAAAGTCACGTGTAAGAAGGAGAGATTTAGAAGACAGGTCAGTGGGAGAGCTACAGCATAAGCAGAGAAGTGGAGGAGTTTAGGGTTGAGACCATCAGGGCTTCTTCCTTTGTTGGGATTAAGGGCAAGTAATACTCGTAGTGTGTCCTCAGGGAGGACAAGCTTAAAAGAGAAGCATGTGGCAGTGGGTGACTGAATGAAAGAGGGGGAGTCAGGGGGGAGAAGTGTGACAGGGGGAAGTGAGTCAAGGAAGGAAGAAGCACAGGTAGTGAAGAAGTTATTGAACCTTCTGCAACAGTGGGGGTCATCTATTGTATGGGACCCAATTGTTAGTATATGAGAGGGGGACTGGGTGGTGGGAAAACAAGGCATGGATAACCTTCCAGAATTTAGAAGGGGCTTTTATGTTTTCTTGGAATGAGGCATTGAAATACTCTGCCTTGGTGAGACGGATGGCATGGGTAGAGGTGTTCCGGAGTGAGCAATAGTGTTAAAAATCATGGGGGGCACCTGAGGATTTTAATGCTGCCCATGCTTGATCGCATGCATGTTGACTTGCAATGAGTTTGGCTGATACCCAGGGGAGGTGGTTTCCTCGGACTCTTACATTTCTTAGTGGGGCATGGAGGTCCCAAACAAACAAGAATTGCATGCTAAAGAAGGACAGGGCTTCATTCACAGATGGAGCAAAGGAGATGCATGACCAGTGGATATTGGTCAGATCACTATGGATGGCAGACAGGTCAAGGGAATGGAAAGAGTGAATGTTAAGTATGGTGGGAGGGGATTTTATACGGTGGATTTTGCACATGCAGTAGGCCATGTGATGGTCACTGAGTGCATCAGGGACTGTACTGGACTTTATGACATGGTGGGGGTGTGAGGCTAGAATCCAGTCAATTAGGGTATGTTTACCAGTTTTATGATTTAGGTATGTCGGGTCTGTAACTAATTGTTTTAGGTTCAATGAGGATACATGATTGCAGACTTTGGACTGTTTGCTGGAGATCCAGTTTTTGTTGAAGTTCCCATGAAGGTACAATTCACCAGGGGTGGCAAGGGATGAGATGGTGGACAGGAGATGAGTGATAGAGGAGGAGGCAGAACACAGAAAGGCTGGGACAGCAGTAGACACCGCCGATGAAGATGGGGAGGGAGCAGGGAAGAGATCATTTTAATAGTAGCAGTTCATAGGCAGAAGGGGAGGTGGAGGATAGGCAGCTAGCATATTTGATAGAGGTGGAGATGTACATGGTGACACCCCTACCCTGGGACATACAGTCTTGGTGGGCAATAGAGTACCCAGGTATTGAGATGGCTGTGTCCGGAATATTAGAGCTAAGCCATGATTCCGTGATTATGAGAACTGAGGGCTTTAGTTGTGACATGAGTGGCTGCAGGAGATCAATTTTGGGGAGGAGACTCCTAATATTTAGGTGGGCAATACTAAGCCCCTTTGGTAAATCAATTGTAGCAATGGGGGGGGGCAGGTTTGGATTCAGTGTTACCTGATGTGAGGAGCAGAAGCATTATAAGTAATCTGGATGCTATAGCCAGCCATTTCTTTATATGGGGGCGTGGATGGCTGAAGGCTGGAGTGGAATCAGTTGTCCATTTGCAGCACATTGTAAAGGCTCATAAGGAAGCCAAGTGGGGTTCCATTCCAAAGAGAAAACCGGCAGCAGGGTGCCAGGGGGAATGTAGGAGGCAGGGCTGACAGGAGGAGGGGAGGGGAAGGTGAAGGAGGGCAAGTGGGTGATGGGAGTGGGGGAGAGGGCTATGAGGAAGTAGGAAGAGAAGCAAATGTGAGCAGTAAGGGGAAGTAGGCAAGAAAGATGAGCAACATGTTTGTGCACTGAGAGAAGGTAAAGTTATTAGAAATCTAAGAAGGTTTAGGAAAGGAGGGGGTGGGAGAAAATTCAAGTAGTGCAAGTATTTAGTGGATAGTAGGACTGCAGGATTAGTGCAGTGGTAGGATGGCCGCCTTAAGTGTAGATGGTTGGGGGGTTTGAAACTGACTAAAGCCAGGGGCTAGGTTTAGGTAGGAAAAGAAGGTATCAGAGGATAGCACTAGGGGCAGAGGAGGAAAAATAATAAGGAGGAAGGCGAGAGACTCAGGAAAGAGGGGAAAGATTGGGTTCTCACTAGTGACTCCTAGTGGCAGTGGAGTATAAGTTGCAAATGGGAAACTGGGCGCTTAGTTACATACGTGCAAGGTCACATGACCACAACCTACCTATACATTTAGGGATGGACCAGGTGGTGGGTGGAGGGGTGGACAGGCCAACACCCACCCCAAAAACAGGCAGTCCCCTTTAGTTAGCTTGAAATAATTCAGTAGCTTGCTGCATGCTGGAGGGTCTGCTTCAGTGAGCTCCGTTGAGAATAATGAGGACTGGGGTTACTTGCAGCCTAAGGGGAAGGTAAAAAGGAACAAAGGTAATTAGGAGCAAGGCGTGACATTTGAACAAAGGCAGAGGAACCGACCCTACCTCGCATACGCGAGCAAGATCGGGGAGTGAGGAATCAAGGCAAACAGACTTGTAAAATGCAGGCTGGTAGCAGTAAATTCAGATTACCAGGAGAGCAAACAAATGAGATACAGGTACCAAGTCTTGAAGATATAAAGCAAATCCAATCACAGCAGGCTACCATGCCGTTATTAAAAATTATCTGTGACAGTCAGCTGACAGGAAAACAATTAAAGTAGCTGTAAACAGTGATTAAAATGCAAAGTGTCCGGCTGAGTTAGAGTCTTGAAAATATTTTTTAACCCCCCCACCCTAAAAAAACAGGCAGTCCCCTTTAATTAGCTTGAAAGAATTCAGCAGCTTCCAAGTACCTTGCTGCAGGTTGGAGGGTCCGCTCTGGTGAGCTCCATTGGGAATAGTGAGGGCGGGAGGTTACTTGCAGCCTTGCTGCAGGCTGGAGGGTCTGCTCCGGTGAGCTCCATTGGGAATAGTGAGGGCAGGGGTTACTTGCAGCCTTGAGGGTCTACTCCGGTGAGCTCCGTTGGGAATATGATGCAAAAACGGTTGACAGTGTCGCTTTATGAACTACAGTACATTTTAAAGTTGTTGTTTTAAAGTGCACTGCCAGACAACCAGCTGCAATGTCACTGGGCCTGTACCGTTCCTACAGCTGGATATACAGTGAAGCAGACAGAGCTTCCTTTAAGGTTTAAAGATTTAAACTGGTACCAGTGGGCAGTACCCCCAGTACTTGTGGGCTGGTAATACCAAACGTTGACAAGCTTATTTGTTACTGTATGTGTTGCCTGGTGGGGGGGTGAAGTGGGGTTGGGCAGTGTTACATCTGCTTTAAAGTGTTTTACTGGCCAGGCCTAGTCAGGCACCTCATTTCAGTCCTGTAACAAGAGTTAACGAGGTTCTGCCCAAAACAGTTTAGCTTTGCAATCCCAATCCTTTGTGACTATTCACCAATAAATATTTTACTGATATTTTACATTTTGTCTCACAAGCAAATTATTAGTGGTAAGTCACGAACTGCATTTTTATTGACTGTAAGGTTGCACTGTGCTTTTTCATGTGTAGGGGGACACTGTGGGGATGTGGGGAGGTACTGCATCCCACAGGGTTGTACTGCTCTGACACCAGGACCACTTAAATTTTACTCTGAGTGGAAGCACTGCACTAAACTTAAAATATCTGGATTTAAACCCCCTAATCAGGACTATCAGAACCCAGGCCCCACAATCGTCTTTGAGCCCACAAGGCAGAGGTAGTAACCATGACATCCATGGTGATCCGTTTAAAACTTTGGTGAACTCATCTTGCTAAGGGACTTCAATGTCAACTGGCTCTCCCTTGCCTCCAGGTTGACCATCCACAAGGTAAAGTCCCTAAATCTCATGCTGATTGTCACTGAACCAACCTGGCACAACCCCTACTCTCATAACCACTCCTTCCTGGAATGGCTTCTCTCCTCCCACCCTCACCATGTTGTAGCAGAAGATATCCTGCAGGATGCTTTCAGTGACCACAGCATGCCATTCTGTTAGGAAGATCCAGCGTCGACTCTCCTCCCCTAAATAGCTCTGGACCAGGTACCTCCAGTCTCGCAACACCTCCACTCTTTTGAGTGACCTTCTACAGGAGACTGGACAGTCATACCCATCAACCATGGGTATCAACATTGCCCTGTCCCTGTTTCATTTCAAATTCTCCTCTGTATGGGACAAGCATGCCCCGCTCAGAAAATCCAGGGTCAAAAATCACTATCACCCCATGATTACTCCTGAATTCATTGATCAGTTCAAGTCCTGTGACCTTGCATGGGCACGCTTCAAACTATATCAGTCCTTTCCTGAATTCCTCTTAAAACTATCAGTAATTTCTGTACTAAGGCTATCTGGGCTACAAAATTGCAGTATTTGAAGGCCAAACTTCAGAGCAACCTTAACACCCCCTCAAAGTTCTGTAAAGTAATTCACTCCCTTTTTAACCCTCCTATACAGTTTGCCCCTCTGTTCCTTCTTTTAGATGGTTCACCAGTGTCCTACCCCCATTGCTGCCAAGGTATTTGACTCAATGTCCCACCCTCTCTTCCTGGATAAGCTAAGTCCTGCTGGCCTCTCAGCTACTACTATAGACTGGTTCCATTCTTACCTCTCAGTCCATCTGCAGTCAGTGGAGGTTGATAGTGCCCTGTCACCTCCATGCCCCATCCAGGCCGAGGTCCCACAGGGCTCCATCCTGAGGCCCATCCTGTTCTCTGTCTTCCTTAATGACCTCCGTACAGCTTGCACCAACTTGTATATCAACATGTATGCAGACAACAAAGTCATTTACACCTCTGGTCCCTCCACTATAGCCATGGAATGTCTGCTCCAGCAAGACTGTCCATGACCTTTATCACTAGCCAAAATGTGGCTAGACTCCCAACCCTGCCTATCTTCTCCACCTTAGATGGCACCCTTCTTGAACTAACTCATTCATTTGAATTCCTTGTTGCATAGCTAAACAACAAAATTGACTGCTCTACCCACATTGATGCTATCCATGCCAAGCTACATCCTAAACTTGATGCCTTGTACTACAATAAAGGATGTCTGACTCTGTAGGGATGCCATGAGCTTGTCATCAAAATTGTGCTCCTGATCTTTGACTATGCAGACGTGGTCTATGGCTCCATTCACCTCACCGGCCAGACTAGAAACCCTCTGCAACTCCTTTTGTCATTTTGCTACCAACTCCCCCTCTCATACCTACCCTTGCTCACTCTAATCCTCCTTATACACTCTTCCTCTACCTTCACATTGTAGAACCAATGTGCCTCATTCATATCCAAATACTTGATCTGGGTCCCTTCCCTCTTACCTCTCCTCACTCCTCTCCTATATTCCCTTCGCCTCCTGCTCCCTCTGCTCCAGGGATCCTCATACTTTTGTCATTCCTCATCCCCGCTCCTCTGCTGGGCACTCATCTTTTTCCTATTGTCTCCCTTCACTCTGAAACCTACTCCCATCCTTCTTCTGTTTCACTTCCTCTCCTGTTTCCATCTGGTATCAGTTGAATCTCCTTCCCTTCCCCTAGCTCCTGTTTTCCCCCTATCTGACTGCCCCCTTTACATTTTCCTCCTACCCTGGTCTAGGTGTTGCTGAAATGTCTGATTATCGTTGCTTGCTCTTATTGTGCTACTACTGTTTAAACCATGTACTCTATTCCATTTTACTGAACCTTTAAACTGTTTCAATTCTGTGTAAATGCATTAAGTGTGTACTGTGTCCATGTTATGTATTTGTCTCCACCGTTCCCTTCCCCAGGTCACACCTGGAAATGAGCCTTGGCTCAGTGTGTCTTTCCTGGTCACCAGTTTTCAAATACATGAATAATTTCAATGAGTTCTTTACCACTTGTGCTTTTTCTTTCACTCACCCTCCAGCCTTCCCAGCTCCTCCTCACATTCCTTATCTCCTTCCACTGGTTTCCTCTTTTATCTGTTACTATCCAGGAAACCCTTACTGCCATTTACTTCCTCATGAGCAATTCCAGTCCTGACAGACTGGATCCTCACCCACTCCATATCTCTGCACCTGCTATAGCACACACCCTACTCACCTGTTATTCTCAAAACTTTCTCCTGTCCTTACCTTCTGGATCTATATCCTTTTCCCCCTACTCTCATTAACCCTCACCCCCCCTTACCACTCATTAGCTACCCTTCCATCTTATTCTACTACTTCCTCTTGTTAGTTTTAACCCCTCCCTCTTTCATAACTACTCTCTCCTATCTCAGTACAGTCCCCACATTATCTACTTAACTACTCTTATCTAATCTCTCCTGTCTCAGTAGAGTCCCCACATTTACTACCAACCTCTATCTTATGCTAATAATTCCCACCATGCACTGTCCTAATTGAGCACCTGCTAATGTATGAACCTTACTATACCTCTTTTTGATATGATGTACTTACATGAATTGATGCATTTTAATCTTATGTGCATATTGTTTCACTTTGCTGTTTATGTATGTTGCCTCTTTTATACTAAGTCTCCTGTCTGTATATATGATTTAGGACCTCCTTGTAAATGAGCTTGCTCAATGGAGTTTTCCTGCAATAAACTTGAACTTGAACTTGAACCTGCTCAACCTCTCCCTCAGTCCTGCAAGTTGGCCAAAGTTCTTCCACTCCACAAAGGGGGGGGGATCCTTCCTCCGCAGGTAGCTTCCTACTAATCTCTCTACTTCCTTCCCTTGCTAAACTGCAAGACAAGGTTATCTACTCTAGATTTTCTGATTTTCTATCCTCCACTGATTTCCTCTCCTGTTCCAGTCTGGCTTCTGGAAGCAACACTTCACCATCTCCTCCCTGCTGCGTATAACTGATTCTGTCTTCTCTCGGATGGATCAGGGGCACATCACAGTTGCTATTTTCATTGATCTGGCCAAAGCATTTGATTCAGTTTCCCCCCTCCTCCTGGATAAGATGAGTTCTTCTGGCCTCTTAGCTCATGCTGTGGATTGGTTCCATTCTTAGCTCTCTGGCTACCTGAACAGCACAGTTTGGTAGCACACTGTCACCTCCACTTCCCCTCTAGGATGGGGTCCCACAGGTCTACATCCTGGGACACATCCTGCTCTCCATCTTTCTTAACAACCTCACCACAGCTTGTGACAGCTTCCATAGCCACATGTATGCATATTACACAGTCATTTACACCTCTGGTCCCTCCACTACAGCTGTGAAATGTCTACTCCAGCAAGATTTCCACAATGCCCTGCACTGGTTTCAGCCTAACCAGTTCTGGGTCAACACAAAAAAAATGTGTCCATAACCTTTGACACTAGCCAAAAATTGGCCAGACTCCCAATCCTGACTATCTTTTCCACTTTGGATGGCACTCATCTTTACATCTTTAAGTGATTCAGGCATTCAAATAACTCAGTGTGTGGCTAAACAACAAAGTTGTCTTCTGTGCCCACACTGACTCCCTCCATATCAAGCTGCACCCAAACCTGGTGCCTTGTACTACAATAAAGTCTGTCTGTCTCCGCAGGTATGCCATAAGCTTGTCTTCAATGTGGTGCTCTTGGTCTTTGACTATGCGTACATAGTCTGTGGCACCACTCCCTCCAACTCCCTAGCCAGATTGGTCACCCTCTGCAATGCCTTCTGTCATTTTGCAGCCAACTCCAACTCTCGTACCCACTATTGCTCACTCTACTCCTTCTTATCCATTCTTCCTCTACTTTCATGTCACCAGAATTAATGTGCCTCATTCATATCCAAATTTTAGTTTTGGTTCCTTGCATCTTAGCTCTCCTTACTCCTCTCCTCCATTCCCTTCCCCTCCTGCTCCCTCCGCTCCATGGATCCTCACACATTTGCCATTCCTCATCCCTGCTCCTCTGTTAGACAATCAGCCTTCTCCGATTGTCTCCCTTCACTCTGGAACCTCCCTCCATTTCATTGTCTTCCCTGTTTCCCCCAAGTACCAGCTGAAACCATACATCTCAAGTGTCCCTCATTACGAGGGAGATCCGTCATTTTGGCCCTTAAAATTGCTCTGTACCTCATCTATCCCTCATGGAAATGGTGCTGCTCACATGGAGAATGTGCTGTAAATTCAGATTTTAAAGCAGAAACACTTAATATTCTAAAACACTAAATCCAAAATAAACTTTGTACAAGTAAACACTATGGTTTTCACAGTGTTCTGAGCTTGTATCTTCAAGTTTGAGGATGTGTCCCTCGTTCTGAGGGTCTATGTCCCTCATTGTCCCTCATTTTGAGTGTCCAAAAATATCCATGTCCCTCATTTCCATGACAAAAGGTTGAGAGATATGGCTGAAACACCTTCCTTCCTGCTGCTCCTGTTCTCTCCTACCTGACTGCCCCCTTACGTTTGTCTCCTACCCTGGTATAGGTGTCACTGAATTGACTGCTTGTTGGTGTTTGCTCTTATATTGTACTTACTTCTGTGTTAATCACACACTTTACTCCACTTTACTGTACCTATGAACCGTGTCAATGCTATGCAACTGCACTTAACTGTGTACATGTCTATGCTATGTATTTACTTCTCTTTACTCCCCCCCCCACCCCGGGTCACAACTGGAAATGAACCTTGGCTCAGTATGCCATTCCTGGTCACCAATTTTCAAATAAATAAATAAATACATAATTTATAATAACATTTCAGATACTGACACACATCCTACTGGGTGACAACTGTCTGAAATGCTTAGCTTGAAATATTTTACAAAGGCATTAAAATAACCTTCTACATTTCCTTTTGTTAAAAAGAGAAAATTTTCACATTGTGGATTCAGTCAGGCGGAGGACATGACTTGTGTAATCCTAATAAATCAGAGCATTCCCGTGTGGCAGAAGCAACAGGGGAATAGTGTAGGAGCACTGCTGCATGTTGACCTAAGCAAGAGCTTATCGAGAAATGATGTCCTCTTAAACAGACTCCTGTAGAGATGTTCTGCATTTTCCCCTGACAAATTATAAGTGGCCCCTGACTGCAACACTCCTAACAAAATAGGGCTGATTTAGCAATGCACAAACTGCCCATTATCTTACTGCATAAAAAGGCCATTTAAAGAAAAGCCTTAGGACACCGGTCCATAGAAACAGCATTTCTGAAAAATGACCCCCATCTGGTGCCACCAACACTGTTAACTACCCAAGGGAAAATACCTCATTTACGATATATAGGATTGTTAGATTTAATCAATACCAATACACATTTCTTCTCATATGCCTTGGTTCAAGATTTTTTGTACTTATTACAAACATTTTGACTTCTTTTAAATGCCACGTTATATGTCATGTTACAGATATACTCAGATCTGGCATTTAATTATATACTTGTAAGCTCAGAGGTTTATTCCATAGCATATCTTTGGGCTCAGACCAGTAACACTTTGCATAAAGACAAATAATAAACAGAATGGGTATCTGCATAGCATCAATTTTGCAATAATAAGCAACATTATCTTCACTCTAAAATGTGCAGCTCTCTAATTCTACTATAAATTAATATTAATTTGATACTTTTGTTTCTCATCTGCAGGACCATAGGAAATGAACACACAACAGCACTGTGTTCCCAGTCCAAGGGTATTTTCATTGTAAGCACACCGCACAGGATCATTCCTCTTAATTAATACTGGTTCCAAACAAGTATTTCACAATTACAGTAAGTTAAGTTTTGTATGGGCTGTGTCTGTTTCCCACCAGATAAAAGATGTAAAACTACATGTAAAAAAAGTTAAATAACTAACTATAGAATTAACCTTACTATGCTTCCTGTAGATAGGACATGAGACCATTTTTAAAGAAACACTTTGCCAAATATGATTTTTATGGTATGTGTTTGATGCGAATCGAAAAGCATCAAATATGCCAAACCATTTGTTATAGTGGGGCATGTTCTTAAATAGGGCCCCTTGTGTATTGCTTGAAAATCTGTATATCCTTCTCTGACAAGATCTATGACAGTTTAAATAACATAGTTTAAATAACTCTTAACACCTGAAAACTTAGAATTACATACTTAAGGTTCTGTTATTATCTTTTCTGGAAATGCCTTTTTAAATAAAACCCATTAAATATTTATATTCAGTGCATTTCAAGCCATAAAATGTTTTTTACTTTAAAACTAAAAAGTGTACATGTTAATGCACATGAGATGATAGAATTATAATAAGGGCTATTTACTTTTTACATGCTGACATTTAAGACATGCCAATTATTGCTGAAAACAGTGACAGTATATGAACTACTTCTTGAATTATAGTACATAAAATACCATTTTACATATTACACCATTCAATATCAAATATACAGAACTGTGTTTGTGTGACTAGCAGCATAGACCACATTCAGTATAAGGAAAACCAATGTAGAAAATAACCTATGCAATGGCTTTAAGTGCCTCAGTCACCAAACAGAACATTTTGTAGAAATGTAATCAGCAGGGGTACTTTGGTTTATACCGTATTTCATGTATTTACCTTTCTCTCATATTTTATTACTGATGGAATATTCATGAATTGAGCATTAAGCCACAATGGAGCATGGGCTGTGCCATTGTGCAGGGTTTACTGCACACCCATGGGTGTTGTGAGCCACAACGCTCTAGGCAGAGTGTATTTAATCTCCTGGGCATATGGAAAACCCTGCACAACCCACAACTGCAGACTGACTTATTGCTTATATACAATGGGGAATATCAGAAATAAAACTATTACTACTAAATAAAGAACTTGAACCAGGGCACCAGACGGGAAGGAAAGGGGGCAGAAGCCCTGGTCTGAGGGAGGTAAGGCAGAGGGGAATGCACAGAACAGAGCCAGACTGGATGAGGCCAGGACCCAGGACAGGGCAGAGTTGAGGAAGGGTAAAGCAGACAATGAGGAGGGTGAGGAAGGGAGCACTCTAGGTAGGCCAGCTCCGAGACTGTAATTTCTGGAAGAGAAAGGGTGTAGAGAGCACTAGGGCACAAGGGTCTGCTACTGCAGAACCTGAGGTGGGAGGGAAGGGAGAAGGAAAGCAGGAATAAGAGGCCTGGGTGGAGAAGTCAACGGCAACAGACCAACCGGGGAAGAGTTAAGGGGGGTGACTAGTGATATTCAGGCCATGAAGGGTGCGAGGAGCAAGCTGGGAGAGGGAGACAGAAGAGGGCGTCTGGAAGGGCACAATCAAACTAGTGATGCCCAGACTGTGGGAGGGGTGAGGAGCAAGAAGGGGGCCATAGTCAAGAGAAAGAATCTGGAAGGGCACATACAGACCTGTGACCCCCAAGTTGCAGGGGGTGAGAGGAGAAAACTGGGGAGGAGAGGATGCATGAGGAAGGGGGATGGGAAGGCAAAATCACAGTGGACAGGGTGAGAGAGGCCCTCCAGTCACTAAAGACTGAGAAAGCGCTGGGGCCAGATGGACTGCATCCAAGGGTGCTGAAGGAACTGGCAGATGTGCTGGCAGCTCCACTGGCCTCACTCGTCAACATCTCCCTGATGACAGGGTGGGTTCCTCAAGATTGGAAGGTGGCTCATGTGGTGCCTATCCACAAGGGGGGGTCCAGAGAGGAGATGGGGAATTATAGGCTCATTAGCCTAACGTCTGTGGTAGGAAAGGTTATGGAGGGCATTATCAAGGAGAGGCTGGGGGGACAGCTGGAAAGATTGGGGCACCTGGATGACAGGCAGTATGGTTTTGTTCCAGGGAGGTCATGCCACACTAACCTGGTAGAGATTTATGACTGAGTGATGGGTGCCCTGGACTGACCTAGGCCGGTGGACGTCCTCTATCTGGATTTCAGTAAGGCGTTCGATTCAGTACCCAACAACGGCCTACTAACAAAGCTGGGGGATGGGGGGCAGTTGCTCAGATGGGTGGAAAACTGGCTTATGGGGCAAATACAGTGAGTGGTGGTTGGAGTGATAGTCTCCTCCCCCAGGAGGGTCATCAGTGGGGTCCCCCAGGGCTCAGTCCTGGGGCCACTCCTGTTCAATTCCTATGTCTCGGACATAGGGTGGGGTGTTAGGAGTAGGGTGAGTCTCTTTGAGGATGACTCAAAACTGGGAGCGCTGGCAGATGGGCAGGAGGGAAGAGAGGCCCTGTAGCGGGATTTGGATACCCTGGGGGGTGGGCAAGGTGGTGGGGGTTGAAGTTCAATGCAGGGAAATGTAGGGTGCTGCATCTGGGGGTCAGAAACCTGGGACATGCATACACCCTGGGGGAGATCACACTGCAAGTCACATCGGGCGAGAGGGACTTAGGGATAGTGGTGGACAGCAAAATGAATAACACAGAGAATTGTCGAAGAGCTGCAGCAAATCAAACAGGATACTGGGCTGCATAACCAGGGGATTACCTCCAGGAGGAGGGAGGTGATCCTCCCTTTATAATGTCCTGGTTAGGCCGCATCTTGAGTACTATGTGCAGTTCTGGAGACCCCATCTTAAGAGGGACAAAGCACTGCTGGAGAGGGTCCAGAGGAGGGTGACCAGGATGACTCAGAGCAAGGAGGGTAGAACCTATGAGGAGAGACTGGATGAACTCAATCTGTATGCACTGGAGGAGAGGAGGGACAGAGGGGACATGATAGAGACTTTCAAGTATGTAAAGGAGATAAATAAGGGCGGAGCCAGGGAAGTGTTCAGGCTTAAGAATAGGGGAACTACCAGGGGGCATGAGAGGAAGCTGGAAGGGGAAGTAATGGGGAATGCAGGAGACACTTCTTCACAAAGAGGGGGTGGAACCATGGGACGACTGCCCAGGAGTCTGGTGGAAGAGACCACAGTGGAAGGATTCAAGATGGATTGGGACAGGTACAGGGGGAAGCTGAGGCCAGGGAGGGCCACCTCTGGGGCTGGGGGGTGGAGGAGCGAGCTCCCAGTAGGGGATTAGCTTCCGAGCAGACACGATAGACCATGGAGCCTATTCTGCTGGCTTTTACTATGATACTATGAACTTAAAAAAAATAACAAGCAGTGAGACTCTGTTGCAGCAACAATATATATATATATATATATATATATATATATATATTTATAAAATGAGCAATAAATCCAAATCCAGGGTTCTGATTGTATAAAACACATCACATGACCATGCATATATCAGAGCGTGACTGCACACCTGAACTTTTATCCCCCCTCCAAAACAATTTTGACATTTTATAAGATAGATAAACCACTCTGAGGTGTGTAGTTGCGCTCTGATATACGCATGACTTGGGCAGTTGACGCACTCAGCCTGTGGCCTCATGCGTGTATCAGAGCGCGACCGCACACCTCAGAGTGGTTTATCTATTACATATATGTGTGTATAGATATATATATATATATATATATATATTGTGTGTGTATATATATATATATCTGTATATATATGTAATAGATAACACTCTGGGGTGTGATTTGCGCTCTGATATACGCATGCCTTGGTGTGTGTCAACCATCCAAGGCATGTGAATATATGAGTGCCACAGCACACCTCAGAGTGGGTTATCTATTTTATAAAATGGCAAAATTGTTTTAGAGGGGGGTAAAAGTGCCAGAGTGTGGTCGCGCTCTGATATACGCATGGTCATGTGATGTGTTTTATACAATCAGAACATTGGATTTGGATTTGGATCTCATTTTATAAATATATATATTAATGTACTAAAAAAGTAGCCCCCTTTAATTTGAGGGGGATTAATAAAACTGCTGCTGACCTCATGTGGCACTTTATTTTACTTATTAACTGGGCTAGCACTCTGAGCCAAAGGCCCTTTCCCAAGTGTGGCCCAGAGCTGAACAAATGTCAGTTACTAGGTGATAAACATACATCAAAATGAAACATCACCTGCAATATGCAGGTACAAAATATAAAATCTTACTATACAATAAAATACACTATATAGTGTGGAACACAAACCTACAAAGAAAGATCTACAGTAGGTTAACAATTACACGCAGACTTATCAAGTAGGCGCTTTCTCAGTCTAGCTTTAAACAGGAAACGGGCAAAATAATAAAAACTACCTGCCAGTTCCTGCCTAGTGGTTGCTGTTCAGTAATTGGACAGCTACTGCAAAGTAGCAGTTGCTTGGTGTGAATGTGTTGTTTACTCAAGGCTCCATAGATGCAGAATGGGGTGCAGCTTTCTCTGTGTTTGGTGCAGCACTCTATTGTTGGTAGGTATCCAAGATGCTCTGGTTTCTCAAAAAGCTGGTAATGTGTAGACCCGCCAGTGCAGCGGCAGGGTGTCCGCTTGCGAAGCAGATGACCCAGGTTCAGTAACGGACCTGCGAGTTGGAAGGCCAGCCAGGGTGAAGGATTGAGTGTCATCGGTCGTCTATCCTCAAACCAATTTCTTACTCAGTTTTCTCCCTTTGAACGCACTCCTAAGCTTGCTCACTAGTTTCCTGTGTGGAATCGTGTTGAAGGCTTTACTGAAATGTCGGTAGGCCACGTCCACTGCTCCACTCTGATCTAATTATGTTGATACCCAGTCAAAGCAATCTATCAAGTTGTTTGACATGATTGCATCCACAGTGAATCCATGCTGCCTCAGGTCTTGTAACCCATTAGAGTCAAGGTATTCCACAATCCTTTCCATCAACAGTGATTCCATTAACTTTCCAACCACCAATGTCAGGTTGACTAGCCTATAACTGCCATCCTCCTCCCTGCTACCACTTTTGAGGGACCACATTTGCCCTCCTTCAATTCTCCAGAACTACTCTTGTTTCCAGTGAACTGTTAAACAGGACTGTCAGGGGTGCAGCCAGTACCTCCTTGAGCTCTCTCAATACCCTTATATGCATCCCTTCTGTCCCCATTGCTTTGTCCACTTTCAGACTAGTAAGTCCCTTCAGGACTTTCTCCTTTGAAAATGGACTAGTGTCCACCTCTGCCCCAAAGGCTACTGTTACTTTTTTGTGGCCCTTCCCCTTCTTCCTCTGTGAACATGGAAAAAAGTATTTTTTAGGATGTCTGCCTTTTCCTGGTCCCTCTCTGCACAGTCCTCTGTTTCCTTTTTCACCTTACAATCCGCCACCCCCGGGTCTTTATTTTTTCACGTCCATACTGTACAGCACCTAAAAATTGTCTTGTCCCCTTTTGTCACTGTTTGGGCACGCAGAAGGGGGAGCACTACACCCTTACAGAAATATAAGTGTGCTGCATACAAGCAGAATGCATGTCAAATGCTTAATTGTGCAATGTTTGCATGCAGCTCACATAAACAAAGTGAAATTATGCGAACCAGGTCTAAAAAGCACATCAGGTTCGCATACTGCAAGTGTGACATGTGTGCAGCAGGAAAGCTGGTGTGAACATCTTCTAAAAATAACATCAGGTTCACATGTTGCATGCTTGACATGAGTACAGCAGTTACGCTGGTGTGAACATCATTTATAAATCACATCAGGTTCACAAGTTGCACGCTGGCAATGTGTGCAGCAACTCAGCTGGTGCAAATCTCATCTAAAAACACATCAGTTTTTATTGCTCATACTACTGCTAGCAATTAGATCCATTAAAATGCCCTTTTCATTGATTTCCTATTACAATTAGGTAAACTCATTAATTCTGATCCTTTTGAAAGTTGTTTAATTGTTTTTGATTTTTGTCATAAAATTGCCATTAATTTGTAAAGTATTGTTTGCTTACTGCATTAAATGCCTAGGTTATAGTCAGCCAACATCCCCCATTCCAGATGTGCGAAGAGGGGCCTCTGTGTTGTGAAGCTTGACCTTTTTGTTTTGCGCCCTGCAAATCCCCTTATGCATAATTAGTGCTACAAATGTATTTCTCCATGACTGTTATGGCTCACTTACTGTACTTTCCCTTTATCATTCTGTGTGGAGCATATATACTATGGCCATGCTCAGCACTCTTTGTGCTGAGTGGGGTCTTGGAAGCATGCACCATACCTCACATTTTGTCACTGAAATGAGGGACAAGGACACTCAAAATGAGGGACAATGAGCGACACTAACCCTCACGATGATCAGGGTACATCCTGAAACATGGAGATACAGTACCTCAGAACACAGTGGAAACCATTGTATATTAGCACCTGAGAATGAATTTCTATCATAAAGCAGGGGTGCCATTTAGGTAAGGCCAAGGGGGGGGCAGTTGCCCCCTCCCCCCGCAATTATGCCTAGGTTGTTCTCATGGTGTGTCAATAATGGCATTAAACTTGGATTTCATTTTTACACAATAAGTGCTCCCCTGGCCTATGTTGCGCTCATTCTGCAGGTGCTCTTCTGACTCTACTGTGTCTGTATTGTGTTGTCCACTCTCTCCTCCTATTAGCGGTGGTGCCATCACATGTGATGTGGAGCAGCTCCAGCCAAGCAAGAGCACATGAGTCATATGAGTGGGGCACGGTCTTTCCTGCCACAGAGTAGAGAGGCTGCACACTACAGCTTGGAGGAGTTGGTGAGCAATGAACTCTCAACAGCAGTGTTGTGGTGGCATATTTTTGTTGGTCTACTCTCAGTAAGTCTCTGTCTCCCTTGGTGGCTGAAGGGCTGGGGGTAAGCTAGAAGTGAACTCAAGACTAGTCTACCTACTTACTGGACTAGGCTTGCCTCACAAAAAAAACAGTGCAGGCCCCCAGCAGCAGCAAGCTAAGCCTTGCAGCAGCAGTGACAGCAGTGTGAGTGGCCTTTACAAGCCTTGATCAGTGCAGCGTGGCAGTAGCCAAGCAAGAAGCAAGTTAGACAGGTTGGGTGAGTTCGCTTGCTGAGGTGACTTGGTTGCAGACCTCGCTGGGGACCTGGAATGGTCAGTTCTAGCATCCAGCTTCTGGCAGAAGGATGGAGGAGGTGCGGCCTGAAAACTAAGCAGGTGGCACACTGGACTAGGCCACAGGTTCTGGCCAGATGGCCAAGTTAGTAAAAGTAAATAATTGTTTTACAGGGGGATTGGGGAGGGAGGAAGGGTTCAAATAGTGATGTATTTTTTCACTTTTCTGTGCCTCTGGGCAGCTTCACAATCCATATAGGATGGGTATTGAATGAAATGGAGTTGGAAAGAGAAATCGGGACAAAGTTTTGTTTTTTTTTTTGGGGGGGGGTTCATAACTTCAGCCAGAAAAAAATTGGTTAGTAACTGGGTGGGTTTAAGCTAAAATCTGATGCACTGCTCCAGGATATAGACAAATAAATTTTATACATTCGAATATTTCCTGATTTGCAAATCACTTTTCAGTCACAACAAATAACTTTTACCTTTTAGAGATGTTCCAGAGCTTGCTGCCTAGGTACTAAAAAGCACCTGGCCTCCACTGGTTGTTGGCTCCCCCCTTCTTAAATCTGAAATGGCGCCCCTGCCATAAAGTCTAAATTTACAGGACATCCTCTGTGTGATCAGCATGTTTTCCATGAGGCATGGATGAGGGGCAGAGTAGTTTTCAGGGGTAAAAAGAGGGCTGTCCCTTGCATTCAGGGACCGTTGAGCGGTATGGTATGCACAGACTATTGGAGCCCCACTATAGTCAGGCTTGTGCCCCCCCGAGAAGCTGACCTCCACATCCCTATGCTCAGGCATACTATGACATAGGGCAAGGAAGAGTGCAGGGGCGTGCCCCACCAAAATGAATGAGGGTATTTGTTTATTACTATTTTATACATTGTTGATGGAGAGTTGGAGATTAATGAAGACCACTGCTTGACTAACAGGGGCCTTGTTTGTAGAACAGCGACCTTCATTATTCTCCAACTTACCATCATATTGTATGAAATGGTAATAAAAATAACTCCATTTCAAGGTGGGTATGCCCCAGCACTCTGACCCATCGACGTCATCTCTTAAAGACTTCTAGCTCTGGCTCTTTAGTACTCCAGTAAGAGACTTTCAACTTATATCTATGCTTGATGGGTTGTCTGTAGCAGTGTGGGCACACCTGCTACTATATGTATGTGCATGGTTGGGCGGAGGGACTGGCTATGTGGGTGGATGTTAAGTTATTGCTACTTTTGGGTTTGCCCCTCAAAGTCTATTTGTGTGGAAGAATTCAAAACCATGGAGAGAAAACAGCAGGAGTACAGGCCAGGCAAAAGTAATTAAGTAGTTTTGTAAGTAAGTGTGTGTATTGGGGTGGGAAGAACCACATGTATTTCCATTGGTATGTGTACTACAATTCAGCTGTGCAGCTGAGATGAGCAGGAACAAGAAAACTAAAAAGTGTATCAGTGGCTATAAGCATGCTGTACACATGCAGATGAATGCAGATTTGTATTGAAGTACAAGTGAACTCTATGTATGCAGGCAGTATAGCTTAGTGGTTAAAGGCACCAAACTGCAAATCAGGAGACCTGGAGACTTGAAGAACTGCGTTTGAATCTCATCAACCCCCACTTGTATACTGTGTGATCCTGAGCAAGTCACTTAACTTTTATGTGTGCAGTTATCAGTGACCACTTGCTTGCTGCACGCATGCCACATGCATGCAGTCAGTTCTAATTTAACATTTAAATCATGCTTGCAGCATGCATATCACATGGGTAGTTTTATGTATGCAGCATGAAAACATTTCACATGATTATTTCTGTAAGGATAGTCTCCTGAAGGTCTCTCTGAAAACTGCCACCTCACAGCCACTGCACTGCACCACTTCCAGCATTCCAAATTCCTACTCTCCCTGTGTTAAATGGAAATACTTATATATACTTACACTTGATAGGGTATTTCTAGTTTTTCCCCTTTCGTTGCTTATGTCCCTTTTTATACCTGTCCTAAACAGGGTGTTCTCCTAGTCCTTATTTCATCCTACCCTTTTGCTTCCACCTGTTCTCTATGTACCCTTACCCCTTATAGAGTCAGAGTCCCCCACTTCCTGCTTATTCCTGCTGACATCTGCAAATGCCCAAGATGCCAATCTTATTCCTGTTCAACTCCTGTGCTGTTCCACTCATGTGCTGGGACATGAACATGTGTGGGTACATGTTAGGAGTGTCCACTTTTATTCATCAGGTGCAACCTCCCCAGGAAGGACTTCTTAAGTCAGTTTGTGCCTTCAATTGGTGGACTGGTTTCTTGACCTAGTTTCCCCCCACACTACCTGTTATAATTTTAAAACCAAGTATCAAAGTACCACAAACACTGCTCACAAATATCTTTTTTCTCCTCACTTACCATGCTACTTTCAGTATGAGAAGAAATATAAAGAAATATAAAAATACCTTTAAGGGAAAGCTAGGTGCTTACACTCCTCTCTGTCAGCAAATCTGTACTTCTAGCAGAGGATCCCAGCTACAGTAACTTGACCTTTAAATCTGTTGTCCTTTGTTAGAAGGCACTAAACCTCTGACAGCTACACCCCCCAGTTATGTGTTTAATTCACAGGGCTTCCTGAGTCTAATGAGACCCTGAGATTAATCTCTGAGTGCTGATTTAGTTCCCCCCACACTACCTGTTAGAATTTTAAAGACAAGTTTCAAAGTGCCCCAAACACTACCTACAAATCGTTTTTTTCTCCCCACTTAACCTGCTAGTTTCAGTATGAGGAGAAATATAAATATACCCTTAATACCTTTAAGGTAAAGTTCAGTGCTTACACTCCTCTCTGTCAGCAAGTCTATACTTCTCCTTCACATTTTTATGATGCTGCTCCTAATCCCTTTGCATTCTGCTTAAAACATGCTGCTGTTTTGCTATCAGTTACTGCTGTTTTCTCATCCAAACTAATATAACCCAATCACATTTTGCAAACAAGTGGGCACTATGGTTTTGGTTGGAGGCTCGCCTTATTTTGATCTAAAAGTATTCTGCATTCAGCAGCCAACTTCTCTGCCTAGTGTGGAGAGGCAGCCCACTGAAAGCTTCTCCTTTTCTGTGTAGCAGGTGAGGACTAAGCAAATGCAGAGGGATAGACTAGAGCCACAGAGATGTCACAGTTTTATGGTATTCTATAATTGCAATCAGCATCCAGAGGGGTCCAGAGGGTGAGTGTCATTCATGAATCTCCCCCTTCTCCTGCTGATCCCTGTGGAGAATATGTCAACTTTGGAGCAGTGTGACCAGAGAAAAGCCAGCCTCCCCAGCTGCTTTTTGCCTACCAGAGACATTAGTACACCCAGCTAGACCAATTTGAATCCTCAGATTGCTTCCTTATCTGTGGACTCTAAGCCTGCTTCTAAAAGGGCTGTTTGAACTAAACAGGCTCCTTTTCTGTATCCAGAAGGGTTGAGAGGGTGAATCTCATTCATAAATCTCATCCTCCCCCTCCAGTCAACAGGGAGAAGATGCTGACTTTGGAGCAGCATGACTGGAGAAAAGCCCATCTCCCAGGCAATTCTAGCATACCAGAGATGCTAGCATACCTGGCTCCCTCACTATATATAGACTTTGCTACAAGCAGCCCCCCCGCATGAAAGACTATAGTACAAAGGATCACAAGGGAGTTTGCCAGGAGGGAGTCAGCCAATGTGAGGCAGTGGGCATCATTAACCCCTGTTCATCAAGATCCTTAAACTGTTGTATGAACATGTTAATTCATAGACAGAACTTATCATTCACGTGTACTTAAGCACAGTCTCTTTCACTAGTATACACCATAGCTTCATAGTGCATGGGAGAGAGCTATTATTAACTGAATTCCATCATTTCCCAACATTGTTGTACCATCGATGTGATGTCATGATGTTACTGTACCATCATGAGTGTGTTACATTGATGGCACAACAATGTGGAACTCCAGCTTCTGCTGCTGTTTCCATGTCAGATAGTGGCTTGGTGTTCAATGTTATCCAATTACTGTTGTTGCCGAAGTACCAGGAAAGCCACACCAAGGAAGTCCCGAAGAGACACGGAGGACACCAAGGTAGATCAGGCTATCAGAGGTTCATTCAGATTTACTTTTTTTTAAAAAAATAGACTGTGTAAGTGGGGATAGAGCGGGGATTGATCATGGTGGGGGGATTTGAATCAGCCAGGCAATACAGAGAAGCAGATTGGGACAGACTGGGCATGAGAGGAAAAACATAGGAAATGCACACATTTCTCAAGAAGTGCTCTGTTGGTGTTTAATGTTGTCTATACACTATAAAAGACAATGGATGGGCAACAGTAAACAGCAATGCAGAGTTCACTTCTCAAGGTTGTATGACAACTGAAAACCTCTAGAGCTTCACTCTTGAGGTTTACTTGGTTGTCTTGACAATCTGCCGACGTGAATATAGTGTTGTTGTTCACTGTTGCCCAAACATTATCCTCTATGTTGCACTGTTAACTAATTTGCAAGATTCACACTGTGTGCTTGCCTGTAACACTAGCCCTGAACTATTGCAGTCCTGTTTCACTGTACTTGTCTAGGTTCTGGACAATGTTTGATCCTACTATGTTTTATGACATTGCACTATGAATACTAGCCTCTGCCTCTTGCAGTGGTGAATTTGTTTTATCTGCCTGCCAGACACCTCTTTATTACTGTGTTCCCTAGTGTAACCTTGGCCCCTCAGTACACCCTTTTTGGGTCAGGTGAATACACAGCTCACTGAATGCCACTCTGGGGCACTACTGGCTACATCAAGGAGTCTTTTTCTAATTTAATGCTTACCCCTGCTAAACATCAGAATACAATACCAATACCTAGGTGTACTCAATCTGCCACACACGTATCTACTCTAAATCCATACTATGGCTTGGCTCTGGCTCTTCTTTACATCCTTTTTTCACTATGGCTTGAACAGGTGCTCTACACTATTGGTACCTATGAACCCCCTGTGGTTTGGTTAACTCTGTCCCACCCTATATTTATCTACTATATGGATGAGGATTGACCCATTCTTACTTTTATTACATGGTCTGTCCAAAGAAGGGGAATTGTTACATAATCTTCTCTTTTCTCAAAATTTCCTTTGGCAAATGCTTCTCTTGGAAAATACCCAATGTCCACGGCCTACTGTCCAGACTAATATCAATGCTTTCTGGTGATGTAGAGCCTAATCCTGGGACTCCCCTGCTAATTATTGCATCTGCATCCCCTCCAACTTTAGTTGAGCTTGCACTAGGGGCCTAAAGATGGTCCACATGAATGTAAATGGCCTGAGACAAAAAATGCATGTACTCCAAGGTTGGTTGACCTCTACAAGCCTGATCTACTAGTTATATCTGAGACCTGGCTCAAACCCCATGTCCTGGCACATGAGATTGTGTTCCCTGACTTCTCTATCTTCAGGAAAGATAGACAAGGCAAAAAAGGGGGCCGCATCTTAATTTATGTTAATTCTGCTCTCTGCACCTCCTCAGCAACTCCCCAGACAGCACTGACAGCAAAGTCCTGTTTGTCAAATTAACCCTTGTGAACACTAAACCATGTTTGGTAGGTTACACATACAACCCACTATGAGCTGCTGCCTCAGCTGTACATTAACTTACAGAGTTCCTAACTGAGATAGCTCTCTGTGAAGTAATCATTCTAGGTATGGTCCAGAAGGATGGGAAGGCCAAAACAGTTACACGTCTTTTAAAGACTGATTAAATGAGACCTCTAAACATGATTTGTGGGATGACTATAGAATAGAACTAGATAAGAGTCCATCATTCACCTGGATACACGCCAAACACAAATACTATTCAAATATTCCCTAGAATTATTTACGTGCGATTTTTGAGATATCAAGATAAAGAAAGAGTAATGCTTTATGTGTGAAAAAAAGCCTGACCATTAATGGAAAACAACTATTTGTGTTACCTGATCTTGGACTAGACTTGCATAAAAAAGAAAAATGATTTAACTCATTAAAATTGGCAATGTGGGGAAAAACATGTAAGATTCCAACATGCTTTCCCTAACGTATTAAGGATTTAGTTTTAAAGAAAATATACTAGCTTTGAAACATTAAAAGTAGATGAGGCATTCTCTAAGGAAATGTTTGGGACTGTTGTTAAAAGAAATACATAAGAAGATGAACATAAAAAAACTTTTGAGGACAAGACACAGGATTTAGAGAGACAAAGCCCATATAATAAGTACACCAAAAAAGGAAGAACAAGTCAACAAAGAAAATGCTAATAAAGTGGACAATAATTCTCTAAATTAACATCAAGAAGAGGAAGAAGAGCAGGTTATATTAGAAACAAGATCAAATTCAAAAAGATGAAACAATGGACAATATAACATGAAACGGAATGAAACATTACATAGAAATAAGAAGGGCTATTGAAGAAAATGAGAAAAGAAACAATAACTACCAATGAGATTTTTTTCTTTCTCTCCCTTCTTTCTCTCTTCTCTCTTTTCTTTCTTCACTCTAAATTCTTCTATTTACAGTCTATCTTCTATGTCTTTTTTCTAGAAGAAAGAACTTTGTAGGATTTAAAACTCCAGTCTTGTAGACTAACAATGATAAAAAAGTCTACTATAAAATTACTTCCTAAAGATTTTAATAAATGGGTGGAGGGAAGGGGATGGCCCCTCACTGCCTAAGGATGGTGCCCATTTTGTAAAAAGAAAGATAGGGGTAATGAAGAGAGGTGCCCTAGGGCACAGCTCTACCATTGAGCATGCAAGGGAGAATGCAGGGTTTTGGGGAATCATGCATGATAAAAATAAAGTGAGACTAAATACAGTGGTTTTGGGTAAGGGTTTTTTTTTTGCAGAGTAGTCAGTGTGTAGTTCAAAGACTCAGTATACATAAGGTGATTAAGATAAAACTAAAAGAAGTAAGCAACATCTACTGCAACTGGATGTTAAACTTAGATATGTAGAACATGTGTCATGAGATAAAAATGATGTAATGGAACATTAATGGCTTTACATGGACAGGGCCCTGGTTACCTTTCTGATCTCCTGGTACTGTCCACCTCTGTCCGAGATCTCCGCTCCTCTAGTGGTGGCCTCCTCAAAGTTCCGAGATCAAGGTTGAAATCAGCAGGGGATCGATCGTTTGGAGTTGCTGCCCCAGCTTTCTGGAACTCGTTGCCGCTTGAAGTGAGAGAGGCCCCCACTATAGAGGCCTTTAAGAGTCGTCTGAAGACCTTTTTATTTATGCAGGCTTTTGGAGATTAAGTTTTATGTGTATTATATTTTAATAATATATACGGTATGACATACTGTACAGTTTTTGTGCGGCACCCATAGCCTTTGGGATTGGGTGTCTTCTTAAATAACATTGACTTGACTTGACTTGACTTTAGTAACCCCACTAAGAAAAAAAAAAATGAATTACATACAGATAGGTACTTTAGATGTGATACAGTATGTCTCTAGGAGGCACATTTCATAGAGAAAGAAGCTATTAAAGTAAATAAAATTTGGAGAGGACAGTCTATTCATTCTATATTTACCTCTATGTCAAGAGAGACCTCTATCTTGTTTAGAAGAGGGCTAAAATGGATATAGAAAATGAAATAATTGATGCTGAGGGAAGATTTGTAATAACTAAAGTAAGGATTAAAGGAACAAAATTGACAATGGCATCACTATAAGTCCCAAATGATAAAACTGAAGACACCCTAGGCGAATTCTTCTCTAAATGTACAGAATTTCCACTGCCTTGTCTATTGGGCAGATATTTTAATATGATCCTACAATTAGATTCAACTACAAAAAAAGGGAATATAACTGCAGAAATATAGCATCTCTGCAAAACAGGATGGATGACCTCTTATTAATCGATTTGTGGAGAATATCATATCCTACAAGTAAAGAATATTTACATTTTTCCTATAGATGTAAGACATATTCAAAGAATTGGCATGTTTCTAGGCAAAAGACAGCTGTTTAAAGATGTTAATAACATACAATATAAGTCTATACACACCTCTGATCATGTGTCACTATATTTAATGCTTGCATCCAGAGACACCACCATATACAGACAGTGAAGATTGAATCGATTGTTACTAAGAGATGAAGCATTTATTAATAAAATACAAGAAGAGATAAAAATATACTACTCTAAGAATAATCCCTCCGAGCTTTCCCTTAATATTATATGGGATGCTTATACAGCCTTTGAAAGAGCAATTTATATATCTTATGCTGCTAAAAGAAAAAAAAACAGAGAAAGACTGATTAGAAAGGATTAGAAAAATGTAGATATAAATATAATCATATGTATAAAGACAAAATAGAAAGATTGATGGTAATTTCAAGATCTAAGAACTTTGCTAATCTAGATAGAGGTGGCAAATTATTAGCATATGATACAAAAAGATTGAAAGGAACATCACAGAAATCAAAATACATGACCAACTAATAGATATGGAACTAGATATTAATAAAGAATTGGTAAAATATTATCAAGATTTATACAGGTTGCAAGGTAAATCCAGTGAATTTAATAATTTTCTCAATATATCCCAGATTAATAAACATCAACAGCAATTGTTAGAAGAAGAAATAACTGTGGAAGAAGTAGAGAGGGCAATACAGGACTTGAAACCAGGGAAATCACCAGGGTTGGATGGGTTAGGGATTGACTTTTATAAAACCTTCGATAAACTTCCAAGCCCTAAGTTACCAGCAATTTTTAGTGCATTCCATGGTAATCTTCCTTCTTCCTTTGATGAGGCCCTTATCCTGGTCATCCCCCAAAAAGGTAAAGATAAATCATTATGTTCATTTTACCATCCAATCTCATGATTGAAGTCTGATTACAAAACATTTACAAACATTCTGGCAGTAAGGTTGGAGGGAATCCTTCCTGGCCTGATTGGGGCTGACCAGACGGGCTTCATCAAGGGAAGAAGGGGTCATAATAATATTAGAAATGCAATGAATGTCCTCTGTACTACTAAAGATCCCAATGCAATGGTGGTGTTCCTGGATGCAGAAAAAGCATTTGATAAGGCTGAGTGCTATTATTTATTTGAAATATTTAAAAAGGCTAATATAGGGCCTAAATATTTAAAATGGATTAATGCAATATATTCAACACCCAAAGCCAAGGTAATGACAAATGGCATAATATCCTCTGTATTCCCCCTATATTGCGGTACATGCCAAGGCTGTCCCTTATCACCATTGCTATTTACACTGATAATTGAATCATTGGCAAATGCCATAAGGGCACATTATGAAATTATAGGTTGCCAACATTCCAATGCAAAATATTTAAAAATATCTCTATTCATGGATGATATTTTGCTCTATTTTAAAAATCCAGAACAGAAATTAAAAATTATGATGCAAATAATTAACGATTATGGTACAAGTTTGGGATATTCAGTCAACTGGAAGAATTCAGAAGCTTTATCTGTCCAGCCTGATAAGAGAAATATCAACATCGTGAATTTTCCACTGCAATTAAAACTGATAATATGATGTATAGTGTTGTGTGAAATTGCCATATTTCGCTCTGCAAAATATTTTGTGAAATTCGGCCATTTCGCAAAATTTTTCACAGATGCAAAATTTCACCCACAAAGTGCAAATTTTCACCCACAAAACAGTGAAAATTGCTGCTCGCAGGTGAAATTTCATTGTTTCTAGCAACATTTCACGTCTTTCGGGCATCTCGTCCCTAGGTGTATTCACAAGAAACACAATACAAAACATGAGCAGGCCCTAAGGGAAGGTGTGAGATATTGCACAATACAAGAGATGCAGAGCCCCTTGTGTGACAACTCATGCTAAAATTGCACCCATCATGTCCTGCTAACAATAAATGGTAAGGGATTGGGTGTTGTTAAGGTGGCACATAGCCTAGGTGTTTTCTTGGATAAGTTGCTGACTTTTGAGCACCAGATATGAACTGCTGTCTAAATTGGTTTCTTCAGACTCCAAAAATTAGCTGAATGCACAGCCTGTTTCCCACTGCTGATGACCAACTGCACTAGTGCATTTCTTCTGTGTATACAAGGTCATCTTTGAGACGTGAAAGCCATTTTTTGCCATGTTTTTAATAACAGGCAAGGGCCCTTGCAAGCATATTTTGCATGTATAAGGCACTGCACTGACTGCCTAATAAATGGTGGATTTTGCTTCAAAGAGCTGCTACTGGTTTTGAGAGTCCAGCATGGATTGGGTCCTGACTGTACTGGAGATTTATTGGTGTGTTATGCTCCAAATCACCAACTGAGGCCCTCCATGGACAATTGGTTGCTAATATCTCATGTCAGAACCATGCCAGTGTCCAATTGTTAAAAAAAACCCCTACATTCTCTGTAGACCCCCATGCCTGATCCCCAGTCCCTGAAGCACCCCAATCACTTGTATTGTTAAAAATAAAATCACATTATCCATAGACTCCCCCCCATCCACAATCCCCAGTCCCTGAAGCATCCCCAATCCCTGGTGGTCTAGTGCACCCCCATTCCTCCCACCCCTGCCGGCACAGTCCCACCACCCCGCTCCTCCCCATTCCAACCCTGAGTGGGAGACCAGTACAGCCCCCTGCTCTCCTCCACAGCTGACTAACCATTGAATTGTGAATGAATGAGCATGTGCTTTACAAGCTTTTTTATGCTCATTCGACCATCAGGCAGGCTGCCGGCTGTGGAGGAGAGTGAGGAGCATGCTGGTGGCCTGCTCAGGGTACTGAGGGGAGCAGGGGCACTATCTGATGACGTGGGTGGCAGGATCTACTAGACCCCAGGGAGTCGGGATTGGGAATTTTCTTTTATTATACCGTGATCGGGAAATTGATAAATCTCATTGGGGAGGGGGGATTCTTCAATTTGAGAATTGGGCCAGTGATCAGCCAGGAGGGTGGGACCGCTAGACACCAGGGAGTAGGGATTGGGATTTTTTTTAATATTGATCCTTTTCCACTAATTTATATATTACGCTGCCCATTTTTGGGCAAAATTCCATAATTTCACAAAATATTTTGCACGGGGAAATCACCGATTGTGCAGCAATTTCACCAGTGAAATTTTATTTCACATCTCCTCTAATGACATAACTGGGTATACAGATTACAAATAAGTGGAACAAACTACCTGACACGAATCTGCATCTGCTAATAGGAGAAATGCAGAGAGACTTACAAAAATGGGAAGATCTTCCGTTATCATAGTTTGGGCGTATACAGCTCATTAAAATAATATACTCCCAAGGCTTTTATATTTATTTCAGGCTATACCCTTAATAGTACCCCCAGATATTTTCAAGAAAATTGATCAAGTAATCATCAAGTTCCTATGGAAGAAAGGTAGACCAAGACTTAAAAAACAAAACTTAACATTGTAGTATTCACAACTGGGGCTCAAACTCCCTAATCTCCAGTATTTTCAGTGGGTGACAGTAACAGAACCCATTAAAGAGTTATGGTCTGAAGAAATCCCTCCATGGGTTTATTATATCAAAATCCATCATCAACAACACTTTTGCATATATTGTCTAAAAAAAATATTGATAAAGAACTTAGGAGATATGATAATGTATTTTTAGACACACTATAAAGATTTAGAATAATGTTATGAATACACTGGGGAGGAATAAAATGTGTAAAACCTCCTCATTCTATCAAAATAACTTTCATTCCTACTTTAATACCTCTTATCAGGTTGTGGCAAGATAAATGGATAATAAACATAGGGGATCTGTATAAGAAATCGATTCTGAAATCTTTTCAACAAATGCAGGAAGAATTTGGAATACAAAAAAATGTGTTTTTATAACTATTTACAGATCAGATATGTGCTTACAGAACTACAGCAGAAAGGAAGATTGATGTTGGATAATGAAACATTGGAATTACTGGTGACTGTTCAAAATAGGAAAAAATTCATTTCAAAACTTTATTCAATTATAATAACTGGTCAGCAATTTTTTCCATAGGCTGAACCAGTTATAATTTGCTGTTATAACCAGTGGGTTATAACGGCAAACATGTTCCACATCAGTCTGATGCAAGCCATTCCTGATTCCCTCCATAATCCTAATGGGCAGGCTAAACAATGCAACACACATGGTGGTTCCTCATCCTGCTTAACGAGGAGCAGTCACAAGAGCCGCCACATTGGGATTCGCCGTCATTTAGTTTAAAAAAAAAAATTATCTGGTTGATTCTGCTGTCCGGAACTCACACCGCACAACAATTGCCCAGGAAATGCTTCAAAGGGCTTTGCCTTCAAACTGCTTTACTGCCCATGAAAGGCTTCACAGCGATTCTCAGAGGTAAGCGATATCCAGTCCCCATTGTAGCCGAATCCATCCTATCTGCACAATTCCTTCAACCATGAGTTGAAGCTCCTGGTGCTGAGAATCCCTGTTTTCCCCCTGCTGTCTCATCCCAGTCCCTAGCAAGGTCACTGGTCCCAAGGTGGACAATGATGTCCAGCTCCCCCTTCTGTCCTGCTGCCTTAGTGATCCCCAGAATCTGTTTCCTATCCTTGCAGGCTGTGGAGTCAGGTAGGCACCTGACTTTCCTCTCTGCCCCCTTTCTATTCCAAAATATATCCCCTGATGACCAAATCCCCCAACAGAAATTGCTCTCTCCTCCTCTGGGGTCCTCTCCAACCCTCCTTGGGGTGTCCATTATGGAGGATCCACACATCCTCCTTGGTCAGTATCACAGGTGCCTCCTCCTCCTCCTGGCAGTCCCACTCTGTGGGAGTGGCTTAGGAATTTTGCAGTGGTACCGGCTGAGAAACATGCCTCCAAACCACCCCCACCTTTCTAGAGCCTGCCAATGTGCAGCTGTTCCTCCTCCTTGGCATTCTCTAAGGTAATTGTGGCAGACCTGGTGGCCCCTGAGTTGGGGAGATGGTCCCCTGTATCCTAGCCAACTCACCATGGAGTCTAGTAACCTCCTCTCTCAACCTAGAGAGATGCATGCAGATGGGGCAACACTGCAGATTCCAGAAGGTCTTTCTGGAAACTGCGCCTCACAGCCACTGCACTGCACCACTCCCAGCATTCCCAATTCTTACTCTCCATGTGTTACTTGAAAATACTGTACTTATGTACCCTTATCCTTGAGAAGGTGTTTCTAGTTCTTCCCTTATGTTGCTTGTTAAACCCCTTTGTAATCCTACCCTAGATAGAGTGTTGCTCCTATTCCTAGCTATAGCCTACAGTAAGTATGGTCACAACTGAGAGACGATTTTGTTTTTTTTCTGCCAAAGCGCAATCACATGGCTGGATTCCCTGTCATGGCAGTACTGGCAGCAGCAGCATTAAGGTACAATGAGGCTGATCATGTGGGGGCTCGGGGCATGATCCTTACATTTCTCTGCCTGACCAACTTGCAGTCTAACTTTTTTCTTTTGCATTTTTTTATCTGGCCATCTCTTCTTTTGATGGCCTCTACTGCTCAGTATCACAGTCATCTTCAGAACTTGGTGTGACTGGCGGCACACTAGCAGCTTCGTTTGCTTCATCCTTCTCCTCTCCTGCATGTGTTTCATCCTTTTCTGTTTCTTCCCCTTGCTTGTCCTCCTCTTGGACTTCTTCATCATGGTGCTTCATCTTCATCTCGCATGATTATTTACTTCTTTCTTGTCACTTCCATGTCCTCTTCATTAGCACTGTCCCCCACTATAAACTGCTGTTATGATGGTGGTATTGGCTTGCTTTTATTAAACTGCAAAGTTGGTATACCTCCCACATCCCAAACAATTTCACCTTTTCATCAGGTGACATGATAACAGTAATAGCAGTATCAGTGTCAGACCCAGACTCACTGTTACCTTCCCCGCACATCGCCTGAGCAACAGAACCAGGCTTGATAATGCTACTGCTGCTGATGCCTAATTTGTGAGTGGGAGGTGGAGGGGGGCATCATATAAATGCTTCAGTGTGGACAGATGATTGTCCGTGTCCATGGTGCAGATGAGGGTATAGTGCCTGTACTGGTGCTGGTGCCACTGACATTGGCATCGGGTGTTGTTTTGTTCATACAAGATGAATCGGGGGGGGGGTGCTAGCCTTTACAGATTGGATGACTGACTGGGACTGAAACTCAAGCAGTTGATCATGAATTATGGTATCCACACCCATAAAGATTCAACAGAACACTGCTGGACATGTTGGGCACCCTAGATCCAACCCAGAAATGCAGATGTAGTCAGCTCTTTGGTCCATGCATACAGTTGTACAGAAAGCATTCCACTCAGTTCTCACCTTACTTCTTAATGTTTGAAAGGGGTGCTCACAAGCAAGTAGATCTTGATTTTGGAGTCTCCACAGATGGAACATCAACAAAGACTTCTCTGGAGTATACAAAATGCCTTAGATGTCAACTGCAAGGGGCTCATCACCTGGCCACTGAGATACCTCGTAAAGTTAGTGTAGCAAACAAAAAAACAGTATGACCAGAAATTGTGTCCTTAGGTACTACAACCAATAAATAAGAGTTCTCTTTACAAATCTTGGCCTTAGAGGCACAAAATCACTGTCTGCTAGGCCCCAAGCCATATGTTATAGTGAAAAAGTTGCCTGATATACATGTGTGCCACATTTTCAGGGAAGAGGGACTGCAAAGAATTTACATTGCAATAACCTGCCAATTTGACAACTCATTCCTATACCTGAGTCTAAACCAGAGTGGGCTGCAAAAGCTCCTTGGACAATGGTTTACAGACAGGTAAAAGAACCTGCAGCCATCACTGCTGTCATACCAGCACCAAGTACTGCACCTGCCCAACCACATGCAACAGTTGCAAGCCCTGACATTAAGGAGACTGATAGTGCCCTGGTTTAAACCACCTGCCAAAGTAAGGATTTACCAATGTCGGTTATGGAGTGGCACCATTCTGAACACATACCTAACTCATGGCCTCCCACACACCTTGAATCTGTTAGCAACTTCTTTTGTGCCTGCAGAGCCATCTGCTGATGAACTGGGGATACTGATTTGGGCTTGGATGTGGAGGCTTTATTGAAGGAATTTGTACCAGACTCAGAGATGATGCCAGCAATGCTGTGCAAAATGTTCAAATTCCGGCAGAACGAAATTCCATGTGATTTTCAAATTTCACCAGAAATGGAATAATAAAATTCCATGGCAGAAAACAGTTGCAGAATGATTTTCCATGGAAAAAAAGCTTTTCCGTGGAATATTATTCCATGGATCACAGTGGGCAGAATTCTGCAGAAGAAGAAGCGAAATTCTGGTAGAAATTCCACTGGTTTGAATTGTCATTCCATGCTAATTTCACCAGCAGAATTCCACATTCTGCGCAGCACTAGATAACAGCTATTCCTGACAAGATGGAGAAGCACACTCCTTTCCTGATGCTCTCTTCATGAACACAAGACACCCATGAAGTTAATATACAATCTCTTTGGTGCCTCCACTTATGTCCCCGTTCTTGTGGTGCATAAACCTTTGGTAGACAAAGCAGGAAAATGATCAACTTCTCTGCAGATTTCATAATTAGTTTATTAAATGTCCCCTGAACAACTTTGACATGTCATGACCTATGTGACACTTCATCAGAACCATAATAGTTACTAAAACACATGGTGTCATTGAACCACTTGTACGATCCATACTATCTGTATAAAACTTCACTTTTCTAGGAGGTTTTCTTTAGCCACTTAAGTTTTGTTCTTTTATAATAGCTGCTGTTTTCCTCAAAAAGTAAATTATAGAATGTGTCCAATCAGCTGTCCCTCACATTCACAGGTGTAAATCCAGTGAGCACACTGAATGACCAGCCACTGTCTTCACGGTCGAGAACCACTGCAACCAACGTAGATCTCTCCCATATTGTCTTTCTGGGAAAGGCTAAGTGCACTCAGTGGTAAGGGGTTACAGGACTGATTGGTTTGGGGCCTTTCGGTTTGTGAAAGTAGAAAATAATGTTTATTCTTAAACAGAACAACCACTAGTACCTTCCAACCATTTCTAAAAAAAAATATCTTTTACTATATTTTATGATGTTTGAAATTATATTTTGAAAGCAGTAACATTTGCACTGTTAATTGTAGAAACTCAGTTTTTAAATGTAAGCTAAGAGTGCAGTCAACATGTACAGAGCCTAATGATACAGTTCTCCTGTGTTACTATGTTTATCAAATACATGCAACATATAATATGTTGTTAACCTAGCATGATTTCAAAAAAATTAAAATAACCATTTTATGTTTTTACTATATGATATATATGGCAACTGTAGCAATATCATATCAGTATATCAACTTGACTGACTCAAGCTTTCAGTTGCAAAAAAAATAAGTTTCTAGTCCCAATGGTTCCAAAACTATATCTTTAAAATTGGATAACATCGGACCATTATGGCTGGAAACTTAATTCACTTTTAAATGAAATACTTTATTCTGTTTGTTAAGAATTAGCATTGTCAATACTGATTTTATGTGTCAGTACTATTCTATATGTATTAATACTATTTGAAACTGCTTTCTCAGTGTATTATCAATTCATCTTTTTTAATTCTATAGCAGCCAAAAAATGGCAAACGTGTAAGGCTGATACAATTTTTTGTATCAATAGATTATATCATCATTATTTTTGTTTTGTTTTAATACAATTTTTAATAAAAAAAATATTTTTCAACTTTTTCTGAATTTTGGCATTACTATACATTATTTAATTTGTAATGGTGTAGTTTTTAACTTTATTTTCATCCATCTTATGATCTTAATTGCATTGCAGACATTTCAGTCTCCCTTTCAGCAGTATAAAACCTTTCTTACTCATGCATACCATCGACAGATAATGTCAAAATAACTGCACAGAGAATAAGTCCTTCATATCCTGCTTTTGTTACCCCCTGTGCTTTTCCTTCCCTCCCTTCTAAATAAATTTCTGTTTTATTCCATTCTACATTGTGCATATTTTTTATTTCTTTTCAGAGCTGCTATTATTATTTGCTCTTGGTATTATTGTGTTGGAGGGGGAAACATAGAAACAAAAAAATTATCAGCAGATAAGGACTGCTAGGCCCATCCAGTCTGCCTGTAAGCCCTATACATTGTATATGACTACTGACCATATAAGATCAATGGCTTTTCATCACTCCCTCCCCTCTCAAGCTTCCCTTGTGCCTGTCTCGGGTATGCTTAAACCCCTCCACTGTACTTGCTCCCACTACCTCCTGTGGCAGACTATTCCAAGTGTCTACTACCCTTTTTGTGTAGAAAAACTTCCTCACATTACCTCTTAATCTACCTCCTTCCAATTTCATATTGTGCTCCCTTGTTCTAGTACTTTTTCTACATTGGAAAAGGTCCCCCACCTGCACCTTGTTTATGCCCTTGAGGTACTTGAAGGTTTCAGTCATGTCCCCCGCTGTCTCCTCTCCTCCAGTGAATACATATTGAGGTCCCTTAGTCTCTACCCATATGTTTTGTGGTGCAAGCCCTGCACCATCTTTGTTGCCCTTCTCCGGATAGTCTCCACCTTATCTATGTCCTTGCACAGGTGTGGCTACCAGAACTTCATGCAGTACTCCAGGTTAGGCCTTACCAATGTTTTATACAGTGGCATCACCACCTCCTGCCTCCTGCTAGTGATACTCCTGCCTATGCACCCAGCATGCCACTGGCCCTCCCTGCCACCTTTGAGCACTGCTTTGATACCTTGTGGTCATCTGAGATGATAATCCCTAAGTCTCTTTCCTCACTGGTCACACTCCTCTCCCCAGATTGTACCCCACTTACCACCACCCTCTGTCTTCTGTCTGTTAACCAGTTTCTAGCCCAGTTCACCACCTTGTCTCCCATACCCAGACTACCCATCTTGTTAATCAGCCTTCTATGTGGGACGGTGTTGAAGACTTTGCTGAAATCTAGGTAGGCGACATCTACCACCCCTACTTGATTTATTTCCCTAGTCACCCAATCAAAAAAATCTGTTATATTCATTTGATATGTTGTTTCTGCTGTGAATCCATGTTGCCTCAGATCCTGAGCACCGCTGGATTCCATATGTGCCACTATCCTTTCTTTCAGTAGTGTTTCCATGATCTTTCCCACCACTGAGCTGAGGCTGACTGGCCTGTAGTTCCCCACCTCCTCCCTACTGCCGCTTTAGTGCAGTGAGACTACATGTGCCCCACTCCAGTCCTGTGGAATGACACCCTTGTTGAGTGACTCTGTGAACAGGCCACCAGAGGCACTGCTAATTCCCTTCACAACTCCTTTAATATGCTCAGATGGATGCTGTCTGGCCCCATGGCCTTATCCACCTTCAGCTTTGTGAGTTCTTCCAGAACTCTCTCCACTGTGAATGGACTGGTGTCCACTGCCCCCCACCAATTGCCTCTACAACCCAACTGTGGTCCTTGACCCTCCCCCTCCTTAGTGAATACTGAGCAGAAGTATTTGTTCAGCATTTCTGCCTTGTCCAGATCCCCCTCCTTACACTCTCCCTTCTCCCCTTTGAGCCTCACAATACGCCCTGTTTTTTCATCTTTCACTGATGTACCTATAAAATGCCTTATCCCCTTTGTTTACAGACCATGTTAAGCCCTCTTCTGTCTGTGCCTTTGCCCTCCTAACAGCCTTCTCTGCTTCCCTTAAATATTCAAGGTACACCTCCATGTCCTCCTCCCTTTGCCTTCCCTTATATTTCCTGAAGCACAGCCTTTTAGCCCTGACTTTATATCCCACCTCTTTGGAAAACCATAGTGGTTTCCTTCTTCTTTTCCCTCTATTACTTCCAAGGGGGTAATCAGTACAGCATCCAGATATTCCTTTTTATACCCTAACAACTGCCTTGCCAAATTCCAAGACTGGATGAGGGCCAAATGGTTGAAGCTGAACCCAGACAAGACAGAGGTACTGGTGCTGGAACATGGTCACTAGGTGGGGAGGGCACAGTCTGGGCAAGTCTTAGGGCTTAGGCTTGGGGACTCCCAGTTGCTTACATCTGACTGGGAGAAGAATCTTGGCATTGTCGTGGACTGCAGCTTGACACTGAACTCACAGGTGTCTGCCATGGTCCAGATTTCTTTTTACCATCTAAGAAACAGTGCCAGAATCAAGCATCTGGTTCCCCCTGGTGATCTACTAGTACTGGTCCATGCTTTCATGACCTTGTGCCTTGATTATTGCAATGTCTTATACCCAGGGCTACCATGGATAGAGCTGCACCACCTGCAGCTGGTGCAGAGTGTGGTTGCCAGGTTGTTGACAAGCCTATCTAGGTCAGGACATATTACACCTGTGCTTCACTATTTGCACTGGCTGCCAGTGAGGTGGCGGGTCTCCTTTCAAGGTCGGTTTGCTGACCTATTAAGCCCTATACAGTCAGGGGCCTGGCTACCAGCAAGACCTCCTGCATCCCTACCTCCCCGCCTGCTCTCTTCGCTCCTCTGATGTGGAACTGTTAGAAGTTCTGAGGTTTTCTCTAAGGTCATAAGGTGCTCAGGCTTTTTCTTGTGCAGCATCAATCCTCTGGAAATCTCTGCCCTGATATATTAGAGACAGTCCCACAACAGTTGTCTTCAAATGGGAGTTAAAAACCTATTTATTTAGATATGCATTTTTGGATTCTGATTAATATTTTAGATTGCTGCATTGATATGTTTTAATTATGTACTGTGCTGTGTATATTTTATGTAATCGTGTTTAACTTGTAAAGTGCATTGATTCACAATGAGACATGTGCGATATCAAATAAAAATTTGATTGATTGATTGATTGACAGGTGGCAAAACTGAATCATCTCATGACCATAGTTAGGTTGTCTGCAACCATCAGAACCCAGGCCAGCACCTTTTGAAAGAAACAGCTAGAGAAGTGGAGACCTCAGAATGCCCCAGTCTTACACTAGTTCTTAGAAATATATTGCATACTCATCCAGTTTCCTAGATGAGTCTGAGGTTTAGACTTTGTCATTTTTTTTAACTTTCAAAAGCTATTATTGTGGGAGATGAGAACTGTAATTACATTTATAGTGTAGTGGAGGATGAAACAAAGTGGGCACATTTAGTGGGAAACATGGTACACCTGACTTTAAGAAGGAGGTGAACTCTGCATGCTGTTTTTAAAGTATGGCATATCAGTTTTAAAAGTACAATTCCTGGGAAACCAATGCCCTGACACATGAATATAACCTGCTGTATTGTAGCTACAAGAAACAGCCAAAGTCAGTTAATGTCCAGTGAATACAAGAAGATGTATTTAGTTTGTTACCAAGTTTAAAGTGTCTGCTTTAAAAATAGTGTGCAGAGTGCAATTCCCTTTGAAAATCAAGTGCAGTGTTAAATATTATTACACATACACTGGACATAATAGTAAACAGACTGTGTAAATGTGATACAGTTGGAGGCAGTGCATGATGAGGAATGTCTCAATATCACATATTACAGTAGTGTTTCCCTCAGAAAAATGTATAATGGTGGGGTGCAGATCAGGAGTCAAAGGCAGGGTCAGGCAAACTTTCTGTTTATCTGTGTTATACATTCTCTACCCTTTTCTTTGTTTTGTATCTCTTTCATCTTTTTAACCTCTATGCCCCCACCTAGAAAACTATAATGAGAACAGCACTGGAAGCATGGGGCCTGATTCTTATATGCAAGGGACTGTCATAAAATCATTGCACCATTTTGTACCAGTCTCTTGAGTGCGGCACCCCAACGAAGCTATGCTGAAAGAGAGTCACTTACTTTCTCCACATGGTCCCTAACCGCACTGCAACCATGTAGGAAAGGGGGTGGCAGTTGCTTTACAAATAGAGCACAGTGCCATCTACAAAACATAATGGACCTCATAAGACAAGTTACAAATTTAGTCACTCCCGCCAACTGAACTGTTACAGGCAGGTGGTAGGGCTGTAACTAAATTGGGATCCGAACCTTTGAGCTAGTAGGGGACATAGATTCAGTAAAGGACAAAAGCAACAAACTCTGCATGTTTGAGAATGGGGCAAGGTAGGGAGCTTCACTAAACACCAAGGACTGCACTAGGGCTGGGATAAGAGTCAGGGCCACTAAACTAAGAGGGGCAAAAGAGGTCCAGGACTCAGTGGCCCAGTAATGGGACCATAGGTCTGGTTCAAGAAAGTGGAGGGATGTCTAAGGTGTAAGTTCCTGTACAATAGGCTTTCATGAAAAGCACAGTGCCATGCAACTGGTGGTGAGCCATTTACAAAAGTCTGTGGTGGTTATTCAGTAGGTGTTAGTGTGCACAAGCCCTATATTTATACACCAACAGCTGGAATATCTAATTTGCATTCTGACTTAGCAGCAGCTCCACATAAAGGCATGGGGGAAGCCACGCTAAAATTGTATTTTTTTCTTTGAATTACCCTGTTTTTCTGGACCAATAATTATACCTTTATTAGCTATGGCCCTGTGTGTTTTACATTTACAGCCTCTCTTGTTCCAGCTCAGGCACGGGGAATACCTTACCCCCAGGGACTAAGTCAGCCCTTTGTAGATAGATGCTAGGTGTTGGATCCAAACACAGCCACTGTTCACACCCTGTTTTGTGAATCCACAGGTAATAGCTGTGAACCAAGCCAAAGGGCTCTGCTTAAAAGAGCACAGTATTCTTGGGTGAGGGAGATTACTGTCCTGCCTGGTTACAAATTGAAAGGAAATGGTTGAAGGGTATGATTTACTCCCCTGACTCGTTATTGTATGCTGTGCCCAAAAAAGTATTGAGCAAGGTAGAGGTGGGGAATCCAATCAGGAAGACCCTGGAAGCCTGGTGGTCGTTTCTCACTCCAGTTCAAAAAGGTTGTCAGGTGAATTCAAGGGATCAGCCCATTTTGGGTAACCCTAACTTGACTATAGGAGGTTTGGTGCTTGGGCAGAGGTGGGCTGTATACCTGGAGGGTCTTAGTTTGAGGGATATGCAACAGAAGGGGAGAATATTTTTGCCACCACAATGTGATGGCCTGTCCTTTTTTCCAAGGATACAGCTCAAGCAACTGATTGCGGGAGTTCGGGGGAGAAAGGGGGACTTTACAGATAGCTTTCTCTCATGGGGGAGCTTGAAGGAGGCCGTGCATGGAACTAGTCCACTTTCTCGGGTATATAAACTTCTCCTGAATTCCCGATGTTTCAGTGTCCTCCACCTCTGTCTCTTACTGGGATAAGGTACTGACTTCTAGGTTAAGTGGGACAGCATCTGGAAAGCTATTAGATATATTGTTATCCCTAAACATAGGAATATGAAGATTTTTGTGGTTCATAATATTTACTATACGCCTGCTAAGCTATGTTCGAGGGGTTTGAGACAGACAGATCTCTGTTTTCGGTGTGGGAAAGTAACAGGAGATTTGTTTCATATTTTGTGGAGTTGTGATAAAATTTCTCCTTTATGGAATGAGATCAGGCAAGGCTTGGACCCCAGTTTAGGCTACTTGGGTTATTTAATGCCAGAAGTTTGTGTGTTAGGTGACTACTCCCTGGTCAAGGGTGTTACACCAAGATTTCATCTTGCTTTAATGGGATCAGTAGTCAAGGAGTTTATTGTGAAGCACTGGAAAGATGGTCAGGTCTATCCTTACGAGCAATGGGTGAAGGACTTACTGGGATCTTTGGCCAAGATCAAAAAACACCTAATGTCTGAAGGAAGACGCGAGATTTACATTAAAGGTGGGCAATTTTAGACGCAGCTTATTCGTAGTAGAATATAAGCGATATTACAGAGATCTGTCTGTCGGACAGGGGCTAGTGGAGTGATACGCGCTGAAAGGGTTGTTGTACCAAAGGATTGGTACTGTGGGTATTAGGATTTTGCTTTTTTTTAGGAAGATCCCCCATAGCATGGATGGTTTCTTATGTTAGTTAGTGTTGGAGTTTTAAATTGATTCGAATGGGATATAGGTTTGACAAGGGGTGAATACTTGAGGTTGATGGGGTTTCAGCCGAGCGGGACTCTCTCTCTTTCAGGGGTCACACTGGATATCCGCCCTGGTTGGCCAGGCTTAATCGAGATCCTGGGATGTCAAATGCTGTGAGTGGCATATTGGGGAATCGAGAGCATGAGAGAAGGAGTTGTTTCAATCAACAGTGGCTCTCGATAGCTTTCTTGTGATGGGTGGTTCTTGGGTGGGGTGGTTTTCCAGTGTGTGTGTACATAGGGGTTGTACATAGTTTGCACAGCCAGTTTGGGGTTGTGCTCCCGGTTCTCCGGGTTCTTTATGTCTGTATGTCTTGTTGGTGTTGGAAAAGAAATAAAATTTTTTCTTTAAAAAAAAAATAAATAAAAGAGCACAGTATGCTATTCATTTTAATCTGTGCAATGGACACTGTACAGTTATATATAGCGGGATTAGGAACCAAAATCCAAACCACACAGCATGTGAAATCAATATACACAGTCATATTATCACATTTGACCAATTCCATTGCTCAGTTTATCTGTATCTGCTTATTAACACTACATGTACAGTAACTTCATAGTTATACATTTTATTTATTCCATCACACTGCAAGTAGGGTCAGAGCTGTGAAAGGACAGCATAATAGTATAGCGTTTCTTAGTCTTTTGCTCGGTGATTTTTCAAATTCTAAATATTTTCCTCACTGACCCCATGTTTTTTTCATTACAGTATTACTTTCATGACTACTCTCATCAGCTATGTGGCCACATTACAGCCCCAGATCTCTAGGTCTCCTGTACAGTGTGGCCCTCCTGACATAATCCTTGTGGTGGGGCCTTTGGTGCACCTCAAGCCCCTCAGAACAATTTATCCACTGTCCTTCCAGGCCATCCAGTTGAATGTGGGCTGAGAGTACAGCAGTATTATGCACTGGGCTCAGAATGCTATAACTTTCCTTGTTCTCTCTTTCTGGTTGGATACCAATGGCAAGGGCTTTATCTGCATGCATCAAAACATGTTGGCGCATGGAGCCAGTCAGTGTTTGTCCCCCCCTGCGGTCACCCATGTAGCCAGCACACAATGAAGCCACGTAGCCACCCCAAAGCAAGTGTCATTTGGAATGCTGAGCCTCCTCCGTGCTAGCCAGTCCATCTACTGTCCTGGTCTTGTTTCGAGAACCAATGTAGCAGGTGCTATGAGTGGCAAAATTGTAACTGCACTGAGAGACTGCCTCCCCCATGTTTTTTTATTAAAGCCGATTATTTTCCTCACAGTCAAACCTTTCTCTTTTCTCTCCCCAGTGTTTTTAGACTGTAAGTTATCATTAAGGACATTGAGGACATTTTTGTCACTCCTCCAAGCAAGGTCTCTAAATGATTTTTCCTCATTTTTCCCTTAGATCCTTCTCCCAAGCACTGACAGGACATTGGGTTTTCTATGAGGTCTGCCGATTCCTTGGTCGAAGGATTGCTCTGTAAAGCAGCACACTCCATCACTCAACCCCACTGCCCACCTGCAAAGGGTGTACGTATTTTTAACTTGATGCACCTGCATTCCTCCAGAACAGTAAGTTAGGGACCTGAGGTAACTCCAGACCTGGGTCTCCTACATAGCAGTGCAATGCACTGCTACAGAACCACTGAGTCTGCCAATCAGTTTAGATGTTAATTTACCATTTCAGAACCTTCCACCTCCAACAAGCAAACTAAAGCAAGAGCCTTGACGTTTTTATGTTCCATTAACCAGGGCACAGAACACTGTTGGCTCCATGAACTGCAATTCAACATGGAAAGTGCTGTTCTGCAGGATGCAGATGGTCAGTTGGCCACAGGCCAAAATAAAAGGCTTTGTAATTCTGATAATTCAATCACAGATGTGTCCAAATGTACCCCCACTACCCTTATTGAAAAAATGCAAGATTTATAGCTGATGTTGCATGATTTGTAAGAATAACAAAATATAATTTATTTAGTGTCAAAATTACTGTTATGCTCTTTGCATGACTGTGCAGGAATTTTATCAGATACACAAGCTGTCATTTTTCTTGCATAGTATAAAGGCAAGTTTATTGCACATTCAACAAGGTTTTTGCAAGTGTGCTATTTAGGTTTTAACACAAGTCAAGAAATCTGCAAGTTTAGAATGTGGTGTGGTGCAAAACATTTGTTATATTATATGTTTGTAAGAACAGTGCAACAACAATATAAAATCACTGCTGCATAGGTTTCCCACACACATGAACCAATAACTAGGACGCCAAGCAAAAAATAGCAGACAACAGTGTATAAAGCCTGACATGTTTCGGACTGCTTGTCCTTTCTCAAAGGCTCGAATTACAAACTCAAACTAATAATATATACGATAGACAAAGACATGATGTTAATGACACCCTGTGGTAACAAGCTCTGTGACTGGTTAAAAAGTATTTGAAATTACTGATGTCATAAGACTTTAATTAAACACTTACTCTAGTGAAAAAACAAGTGCATACCTCAAGAACAAAATAACAGTTTTAAAATAATGCTAAAAATAGCACTGAGTCATATAGGTAGCAAACATGTTGGGGGGAGATAAACAGAAGAACAGGGGGGAAATTACATAAGAAAAAAAGGCTTCAAAAGGAGAACAAAGTTAGTTAAACCACATCATAAATATGGAAACAACCAAATAGCATGCTCAAAACATTTGCATTGCTCAAAATGCAATTCACATTTCTGGAGAAGAGTGTTGCTGGTGTGTGGCATCCAGTGCACCCCCCCCAAAAGAAAACATGGCATATATTCAACGGTCAAACATTTTAACTGCCTAATGGCCAAAGTGCTGTTACCTCTTTATCCTCCTTGTAAAGCACCAGTGGCAGAAGACAGCTTCTGGCACCAGTGTACAAGCCAAAATGCCGAAAGGATCCCACCATGTAGTGATGGTATAGCTTGCTCACTTTGCTCACTTGCTCACCATCTGTAAATATTTCTGGGTGAAAGTACCTTATTTAAGGAGTTAATTAGGCAGGCCAATTCAGGCAGCACTCTATATTTGTGAGTAGCCACTGCAGGCATTTCAGAGCTATTAAGCTAGTGTAGGGACTATACCGAAAGGGTCCCACTGTGGCGTGGTGGTATAGCTTGCTCACTTTGGAATTCCAATCTGAAAACTAAGAGTACTCCCTCCTTTACATGAAGTTTAAAGTAAGTAGAGCCAGTGGCCATGAAATTGTTTTAATATTAATATGTACCATGTCTTGGGGGGTTGGGGTTGTGCACTAGTATTTTGTTTTTAATCATAAATATAGACCCTACAGAAACTGCAATAAAAGTTGTATTAAATAATCCAATATTTATTTATTTATTAATTCATTAAATTTTGTTAACTGGGTAAGCCCACTGGGCCCTGAGGGTCCCTTTTTCAGGAGCGTCCTGGAATTAGTTACATAGAGCAGTGCAATATAAAACTTCTTGCTCTAGTTAAATAAACAGTTCTGAAGATAAGATTAAAGTATCTGCACAGTTAAATACTTACAGTGGCGGGGAGCCATGTATCAGGAAACCAAATAGATAGGGTGAGAAGTTTGTTCGATATTGGATTATTTAATACAACTTCTATTGCAGTTTCTGTAGGGTCTATATTCATGATGTAGTTTAACTTTGTTCTCCTTTTTTCCCTTATGTCATTTCCTCCCTATTCTTCTCTTTATGCCCTCCCCCCATTTTTGCTACCTTTTTATGACTCAATGCTATTTTTAGCATTATTTTAAAATTGTTATTATGGTCTTAAGGTATGCACTTGTTTTTCACTAGAGTAAGTGTTTAAAGTCTTATGATGTCAGTATTTTCAAATGCTTTTTAACTAGTCACAGAGCTTGTTACCACAGAGTGTCATTAACATCACATGTCTTTGTCTATCCTATATATTGTGAGTTTGAGTTTGCAATTCAAGCCTTTGAGAAAGGACAAGCTGTCCAAAACATGTCAGGCATTATACACGGTTGTCTGCATCCTAAATAAATAAGTTATTTTGCTGCTTTTTGCTTGGCATCCCAGTTATTGGTTTGTGTGTGCAGGAAACCTATGCAACAGTCTTTATTGGTGTGTTCCCTTGCCCCACATCCTTGTGCATACTCTTTGGGACTTTGATCTTCATGTTAGAGTAGTAGCACAGGTTGCAGACTAGGAGAGGTTTGAGTGGCTTTTTTACTACTGGTTGTTTGGGAAAGCATTGGCTTGAAAGTTTTTATTCCCGCACATCTCAGGCTGAATATCTGGATGTGCCACACACATACATGGGCGCCTTGCATCTGCACTACTATCGATTACATTGTGCCCCGTGCATTGGGATTTGCGCTGCACTGGGCAGCCTTCTTGATATCCCACTGAGGCGCAATGCGGGGCTACACCCGTACAACCCTGCTGTGCCAGGCGCAACCCCTTTCAATATCCAGGCCCATTTATCTAATTTGCCTGAAATTGTGCATGTGTGGCATCCAGCCATAGATCTCTGGATCAGGAAAGTTTCTTTCTAGTCGGATGTATGGTTGCAGAACTGTAGAGTGTCAAATAAGTGAAAAATACCAAACTTTTCCTCATTTTCCAGTTGGGCTTAAAGGACTGAAGAATACATTTGAGTGGATTAAGATTTGCATGTCTATATGTGGTCTGGGTTAAACTGGTGCCTTTTGAAGATTTGGTAAAAAATAAATATTAATCCATTCAAAAGTTATGCAAGTTTTTCATGTTCCATTTTAGCATATGGGAAATTTATATGTGCACTGCAAAAACTTTCTTGAAAAAATTTTTTTGTGCGCAAAAACATTCCATTATAAGGTATAGAGATATCATGAAAACATTTCTGTTGTCACGAAAACAATGCTTGAAATCATTGTCCCATGTTTTGTTTTCTTTGTCACTTCATTGTGCCAAGGTGGATTATGCTTCCGGGCTGAAATTTGCAGGGACACAAGCCCTGCTCCCACAGATGTGCCTTTTGGTAGTTTGGTCTCAAACCATTCAACGGGCCCATAGTTACAGCACTCTGAAGTCGAGAAATTTCCCATAGGATAACATTGTGGCTCCCGTGACTCTTTTCGGCACTTATATTTCGGAAACAGGTTGAGATACTAATTTTTTGCTACCCGTAGCTTAATCCACATTTTGGTGGACTAAGCCCAGGTGGAGGTTTCAAAGTCATGATTACAACTACAGTGGACGTTTTTTTCTTCGTTGCTACAGTTACTGAGATATTGCCAAAAAAGTATTACAAGGGTTTCTTTTCAGTACTATGGGGCTGCTGTATGACTCCGTATTTATCTGTAAGTGGGAGTGCAGGGCCCAGAGGGCCTGTGCTCCCACATATGCATACCATTAGGAAAAATTGGGCAGTGTCAGTGGAGCACAGGGTCCCGGAGGGCCCACACTCCCACAAAGACATTCCAGTTACCAGTTACATTCCACTTTCTCAAAAAGAAGGGTAATTGATTGCAAAAAACTTCATTATTGCATCAGTTAGGGTTGATAGCACAGCAACAAAAGTGTGAAAATTCCACGTTAGGGTTACCACCCCTACCACCCTACCCCCACCCCCTCCATACAACATTAGGCGTTGAGGTGTGCCATGGGGTCATCAGGCCTAACTCTCACCCCATTCTCCTATATTCTCCAATACTGTAGTATGTTAGCATGTTTACACATGGAATGGAGTGACAGTTGGACCTGACAATCCCATGACACACCCTGGCACCTATTGTTGTGTGGAGGGGGTGGGGGTTGGGTGGTAGGGGTGGTAATCCTAATGTGGAATTTCCACCATGTTGTTGCTGTGCTATCAACCCTTACTGATGCATTAACAAACATTTTTGCAATGAATATATATATATATTTATAAAACTTTGAAAAGCACACTCCTCAGGAGCCTCTGCAGTGCCCAGTCCCCGCATTATTGAAGCAGGAAGCTCCATTTTATGGACTTTATTGTCTTAATATGAATAACTGTTGTTCAACCTAACTCCCTCCATTTTTGCTTTTTGGATATATCTATTGACAGCCTCTCGCTGTTTAACTGGAGAGGAACGTTATATTCCCCCGAATTAAGTAACTGAAGCAATTGAAGTAACTGAAGAGCTAGCAGCAGCCCTGTATCTTAATACTTTATTCTGAAGTTGGTTGGAGTTACATGTATCTTCTGTGGACATAATTCCATTCATATATGAGAGTTAGTTGTTTTTTTCCCTCTGTTTGCATATTACAATGTTTTTGAGTGTTTTACTATAATATTTATAGTTATTTGTAACATTGGATAATTGCTAAGTAAGTGCTTGAGAGTCCATTTCATTCTGGGGTAATAATATAGTGGTCACGAGGAGACAGACGAATGAGAAATTGACCATTATGAGCAGCTCTGAGATGAAAATATTTAATAAAACTATCCCTTTAGATGATGATTCAGGGAAAAAAGAAAAACTGTAAAAAAACAACAAATCTGCACAACAGTCTCAAGAATCTTTAAAATTACAAAAAATAATAAAAATAATTCATTGCTATAGGATAGTATTTCCAAGCCCCAAATTACTGAGCATTTAACTAACAGTGTAAAGTTGGCAATTAATATGCTTCATTTACAAAATGCTTCCTGTCTCTGTCAGAATAAACTAAGCAATTAACCTCAACCCAAAATTAAGTCCCATGGTGACTGGCTCCTTAAATCAGAATGGGAATCCCATATTGGATAAGCTTTCAGATTCTTTGTTTAAGTCTCCAGATTTGGTTCTGGTGTTGGCTGCACCAGAAATTAGTCAACTGCCAAATAATGACTCTTATAAGTCCTCAAGGAAAGCAAGTGTTTTAGCTAATAGTTGTTTTCAGCCTCCTGGTTCATCTATCATCCAAGAAACTAATGTTGGGAAAATGGAGGCACCTGTGAGTAAGTGTTCCAATTCTATTATGGCTGACATTATATCGGATCTTCATAATACCATAATGGAATTGAAGTCTAAATTGATGCAGAATGACATTTAAGTTGCTTTATAGCCCCAGTTTGGATTATGCTCTAAGAGTAAGAATTAGCCTTCTAACATTACATCTGAGGCTTTTGGAGCTACTTTGTTATCTGATGGTAACATTGAACCTCTCCCCTATTTTCCCTCTTATGTAAGGGAGGATATTATAAACTTATAATAACTGGTCAGCAATTGTTTACATTGCCTGACCAAGTTATAATTCCCCGTTATATCTCGCGAGTTAAAACAGGGAACACGCACTGAGTCAGTCATGAAAACTGGCTCCCTGATTGGCTCTGCGTGTGGTCTGGGGTGGGCTTTCAGTTCGAAAAACATGGTGGCTCCTTACTCGCTTAGTGAAGAGCTGCCAGAGCAAGCGTTCTCGTAGCTTTTAAAAAAAATAAAAGAATGTATCTTGTTGATACTACCGTTTAGAAATGGCAGCATGTCTCTCACTTGCTATCTGGATGATCCTGCCATTCTGTGGCCACAAAGAACAGGCAGTGGCAACGGAAAGCCAACTGCAGTAAGATCACAACCGCAAAACAAATGGAAAATGTAAAGACGTAAAACAAAAAATTGCTGACCAGCAATTATATTTAATAAGGAATAGGGAAGTGTTTTCAATTCAAAATTAATAGTTGCCCTCGGTGTGGGATGCCTTAATAATTTATGTACCATCCCACACCTCGAGCAACCATTAATTTCTCATTAAGCACACTTCCCCATCCATTATTGTATATATTATACTCTAAACTTAATGGGTAACCCTTATGCTGCAAATCTTACGTTAATTGATCAACTTGTTATTATTTGTAGTGAACTTGAGACAGTTAGTGAGGATTTAGCTATTAATGGTGCTAGAATGGATATTATGAGATTACTGAATCAGGCTTATCCTCCAAGAGAATCATCTTCAGTGGCTACTGTGGAGGATTTGGAACCAGAGCCGGATCCTTCTATAAGACTGGAGTTAAGTTCTATTATTTTTCCTGACCTAAGTCCCTCAAAGGCTCCACCAAAAAAGAAATGAGCAATTAAAACATCTACAAAAAAGGGGGAAATGAAGGCCCTAGGAGGAAATAATTGTTCCCCTTTAGGAGCGATGTTGTATAGGAATAGTAGTGGATCCTCTAATTCTAGTGGTGCTTTAGAAGGCATAATAGCTAGTGCTCTGTTGGTGCTTGTGCCTGCTAAAGATTTTCCCTTACTTTCAGCTAAGAAGAGTGGTTGCTTGGCTTCAAAGTTCCAGGCCACCTGTGCTGATATTGCAATCGAAAACTATGAGTCCTTGTTGGGAAAGACGGATGGTGTAGGCAAGTTAGGCAATGATTTAGGAGAATCCCCCCCCCCAATTGCTAAACACTGTTCAAAAGTTATGGAGCCTCTGAATGTTAATAGGGTCCTGCTACAGTAGTCAGGGTATGCTCATGAAGAGACTTGAAGACAGGCAGTAGATTGATTTTTGTCAAGTGTAACCTGGATGCAAGCAAGTGATTCTCTCCCTCCAGTTCCTCATACTCTGGCCCAGGAACTTGGTATCCTGAGATTATATGGTCTTAAAATGGATGATCTGGAAGAAGGTGAAACCCTGTTAGATGTTGTTGTTTCTTTTCTTTGCCCCAAGATGTAAGTCCAGATTGAAATGAGTGATATAGTTGAAGTTTGTTATTGGGGAGATGAATGTGGATTGGACTGTATCCAGATTAATTGTGCAAATCATAGGATTGAAAATTATTTATGGAATAATGGGTACTTACTTGAAAAATGTAATATTATTTTAACATACATAAATAGCAAAGGGACCTGCAGTTCTGTAAGTACAATTTCTCAGGGTACTGGCACTTTTTACCGTAGTATTTTTGTTTTTAAGAAACCTCGATGGGAAGTTAATGTTAAACTAACTAAATCTATTTGTTCATTTTTTAAATTATCTTCAAATTCCACTAAGATGCAGGGGAATATTTAGAGCTAAGAGAAGGGAGGGTCATGATGGTGTCCAAATTGATGGGTTATTTAAATATAGGTCAATCGCAGAGAGAGTTTTGGAAAAATGCCATATTCTAGTTAGTTTAGGTATTCATGTAGTAATGAGTTCTGTATGTATTTCTTATGCTGTAGCTCAGCCTGAGAGTATTTCAGTGACTTCCTCTCTACAGTTTGGTTTAAGGGATAATTGTTCTACTATATATAACTGTTTTATTTTAAGACATCTATGGGAGAAATATTATCTAGTTTGTCACCAAAAGTTATATGTTGCTTTTATTGATTTCTCTTCAGCCTTTGATTCAATTATAAGGAGTAAATTGTGGCAGCTAATGCTGGATAAAGGCACTAAGTATGCCCTTATGTTGGTTATTTCCAAACTCTATAGTGATATTTGGAATTGGGTGAGATTAGGCCCTGTGGGCAATGTCTCCACAAATTCCCAATTAATAAAGGGGTTTGTCAAAAATGTTTGTTGGCTCCCACTCTTTTTAATATATGTGTGTATATATATATATATATATATATATATATATATATATGTGTGTGTATAATCTATATATGGATAATCTCCTTGAGGCTATCGAGAGCATTAAATCTGAACTGATTCACCAAAAATTGGATCACTGGTTATATCAGCTCTGGCATATGCTGATGATTTACTTCTTTTATTTCTCTCTTACAATCTGGTCTTCAAAAGAAATTAGACCATTTGGCCAGGGAATTGCAAAAGCTATCATTGACAGTTAATAGTAATAAAAGTCAGGTGATGATTTTCAGTAAGGGGAATTCACATCCAAAATGGAAATGGGAAGTTGGGGATTTATTAATTTATATGGTGAATAAATATGTTTATTTAGGGTTAACAGTTTCCTCTTATGGTTTATGGGGTATCACATCAGTTTAACATGGGAATTTGCACAAATCAATCTGAGCGACTGCAGTTGCGTGACTTTGCATTGTGTGACTGGCACATATACGCAACTTACTATCACAGGTAACTGTATTACCTGAGCGACCTCGCCAGTAGAATGACTCACATATACAGTGACCCAATGTTTAGTCTACTCCATTATTCAGGAGTGTCATGGAGAAAGAATCCGATAGATGGGGGTTCGGGGGTGCAGCCCCCCCTGCATGACATGGGTGGACCTGGGGGATGAAAGTGGGTGGGTACTTGGAGGTAGAGGTGCAAATGGGGCAGGTGGTGGGTGCAGTGGATGGTATCAGTCACAGGCGATACTGTTATTTGACCAATCAGATGATGGAGGTTGTCACTGAGGCTGGAGTATTTTTGTAGATGTGTAGATTGTAGGACAGTCACCCTATATGGACATTTACCCATGTTGAAATAGTTGTACAATACAGTTGCTGGGGTATGTGGTTGCTGACTATGCATTCACTTTAATGCAGTCACCAACATTATTTTAGCCCAGTAATATTCACTTAGTTGACATGGAACTCTATATGGTGTTCTCATGTTGCTACTACCAGGGCCAAATGAAAAAAAAAAACAGTTTGGGGTTAAAAAAAAAATATATATATATATATATATATATATATAGAGGTAATAATATTAGGACATTGGGTTATTTCTTCAATGTTAAACCCATGAGCCTTTTTTGCAGTGGAAATCTGGACACCATATATGGTCTCAGAACTGATGAGGATGCCAATACAGCCTTTTGGGTCTTCTCTGGGACTGAATAAGTCTGTCCTTATGTCTTATATTAGAACTGAACTTGGATTAGACAATTATAAAACTCTGGCTGATCAAGTTCAAGGTCCAGGTCTTGGGTTATTGGATCAAGTGTACAAGAGCCCCACCTGGAAGTTTTTTACATGCCACTCTTGAAGAAAAGTAAAATTGGGGGTTGCTTGGATGTAGAAGTTCACATTGGTTATTAAATGTGTATGCTTTACTGGAACAATATCATCTTACCTATCTGCATAATTACTTTAAAAAGGGAATTATTTTTAGTCTGAAACAGAAATATATTAGGAACAAAATTAGAATTCATAACCAGGGTAAAAACATGGATGCTACTTCAAACTCCTGTCTTACTACTGTCCCTCCCATTCACTATGGTCCTCTGGTGAGGGATTGCTAGAGATTCCCAGGGTATCACTGAAAACATCTGGGGGAATATCTTTTGCCTTTATGGCACCTACCCTGTGGAATTCTCTACCTCGCAAGATACGAGATAGCCTGACTGTGGAAGGATTTAAAAATCCTTAAAAATGTATTTATTTATTTAACCAAGCATTTTCAGGGTTTTATTGAGTGATTGCTGTTGATTGTTATAAATTGTGCCATCACAGAGGCAACAAGCCTTTGTGTGAAGCAAATAAACAAATCAAAATGAAAGAAAAAGCCACTACAGTTCTCAAAAGAGGTGGTGGGGAAGGTCAGGGAGAAAAAGATAGCATTCAGAAGCATAAGGAAACACAGAAGAAGCAGGACTGAGAGCTGTACCAGTTAAGGCAGAAGGAAGCAGGGAGGGAAGTCAGACTAGCAGAGGCCCAAACTGAGGAAAAGATAGCCAACTCGGTTATGAAGGGGGATAAAACCTTTTATAGGTACATCAGGGAGTGTAGAAAGACAAAGGGAGTGATAGTGAGGCTGAATAGAATGGATGGTGGGTGGGCAGAGAGGGATAGTGAAAAAGCAGGGATACTGAATGAATATTTCTGCTCAGTATTCATAAAAGAGGAGGAGGAGGAGGAGGTGCCTAATCCAATTAACAGATGCACTCTGGATAGGAGGGGTCGATCCCAGTCCTTTCACAGAAGAAAGGGTTCTGAAAGAACTCCTAAAACTGAAGGCGGACAAAGTAATGGGATCTGATGGAATTCACCCCAGAATTCTAAAATAATTAAGGGAAGAACTAGTGAAACCACTGACTACCCTTTTTAACAAATCATGGGAGGATGGTGTGTTACCTGAGGACTGGAGGAAGGCAGATGTGATTCCCCTTCACAAAAGTGGGACCTGGACAGAGGCAGGAAACTACAGACCTGTTAGCTTGACTGCTGTGGTAGGGAAAGTGATGGAATCACTTCTGAAGGAAAGAATTGTTGAGTACCTAGAAACCAGTGGGGCACAGGACCCAAGGCAGCATGGGTTCACAGCGGGAAGGTCATGTCAGACAAATCTAATTGATTTCTTTGACTGGGTGACCAAAGTAGTAGACCAGGGAGGGGCTGTGAACATGGCCTACCTAGACTTTAGCAAGGCATTTGACACAGTCCCACACAAAAGATTAATAGTCAAATTAATCAGCCTGGGAGTGGGTCCCAGGGTAGTAGCCTGGGTAAAACATTGGCTGAACAACAGGACACAGAAGGTAATTGTAAATGGAGTCCACTCTGAAGAGAGAGAGGGGTTATTAGTGGGGTACTGCAGGGTTCAGTACTGGGTCCAGTCCTTTTTAATATCTTTATAAGTGACATTGCAGAGGGACTGGAAGGAAAAGTATGCCTCTTTCCAGATGACACAAAGATCTGCAACAGGGTCGATACACAAGGAGGTGTAGAAAGGATGAGAAGGGACTCAGCAAGGCTGGAGGAATGGTCAGAAGTATGGCAGCTTAGAGTCAATGCAAAGAAGTGCAAAATAATGCACCTGGGAAACAAAAACCCAGGGGAAGATTACACAATAGTGGAGGAGGTAGTAACAACAACAAAAATGGAAAGGGACCTGGGGGTAATCATATCAGATGACCTTAAGGTTAGCAAGCAATGTGAGAAGACAGTAGGGAGGGCTGGGGGGATACTGGGATGTATAGGAAGAGGCATCACCAGCAGAAAACAGGAAGTTGTTATCCCTCTGTACAGACAGTTGGTGAGACCCCATCTGGAGTACTGTGACCAGTTCTGGAGACCCTATCTCTGCAAGGACACAGACAGCATAGAGGCAGTCCAGAGGAGGGCAACTAAAATGATGCAGGGTCTGCAAGAGAAGCCATATGAGGAGAGACTAAAGGAGCTTAATATGTATACCCTTGAGGAAAGGAGGGAGAGGGGGGACATGATAGAAACTTTTAAGTACCTCAGTGGAATCAACAAAGTCCAAGAGGGTAGCATCTTGCAGAAAAAGAGATGTGCAAGAACAAGGGGACACAATTTGAAGATGGGGGCGGTTCAGGGGCAATGTGAGGAAGTATTTTTTCACAGAGAGGGTGGTGGATGTATGGAACAGCCTTCCTGAGGAGGCTATGGGGTCTAAAACTGTGGGAGAATTCAAGAATGCATGGGACAGATATGTCATTTTTTGTGAGGGGTAGAAAGAAATAGGCTGTTGGTTAACTAGGATCTGCAGCTTATCCTGTAGGTAGGGAAATGGGCAGACTAGGTGGGCCAAGCAATCCTTATCTGCTGTCAAAGTCTATGTTTATTGATTTTAATCTGTTATTGTACTGTATTGTAAAGGTGCCCTGAGCTCAGTAAGGGTGCCTTATATAAATACTTTTGATTTTAGTTACTACTGGTATGCTCTAAATAAGGCCTGGTTTGGTTATAGATTCTACCATATCTGGACCATATTCTGGATTCTAGAAAGAGAAATGTTTACATGTGTTATACATTTGAGATTTTTCCTAGCAATGTACTCTTTTCTAGATTTGTCCACTTGCCTAATGCTTCTGAGGCCTGTTGTTTATATACTGTAGGAAGTATAGAAAATCTATATCACATTATTTTGAAGTGTTCATGGTATGAAAAGTTATGCATTACATTGATAAATAGCATACTGTCTGATCTAAGGTATATCCCAGATTATCTTTTTCATTTTCTTTTTACAGTGAATGATACTATTATTATAAATAAACTTGCAAACTTTTTTTTTATATTATTAAAAAAGTTTGGAAAGGTAAAACTTTAGGCTATCAGAGGAAAATTTTGACTAGTTGAATGATGATGTTGTTGAGATTATGGTTAGATTTTAGCCCTAATGGACTTATTTATATATTTGAGATTTCCAAACTAAAGGGGGTCCCTTTTTACTTTTGTAGTGTTAGGATTACACGCAGCTATCTGCATTTTCTAATGGTATGCTCCCATGGGGCTCCAAATGTGACTCACATTGGGGTCCCATGGGATCATATGCATTTTTTTGTCCAATCGGTTCTTCTTTCACTAGGATTTGTGACTATCGGTGATATTCTGATTTATCTGCTTTTAGGATGGGCATCTGCCCTTGTTCTGTTCCAACATCTACATTACAATTCAAACTGTTATGATATTGCAGATTATTGTTTCTATTTATTTTTATGCATTCTATTTATTGCATGGAAGACCCAAATTTATTGTGTGTGCTTCACCCTTTGATAATTTTATTTGAGATTTCATATTGTCATATATTGTTGAATGCATTTTTATGTATTTTGTATTAAGCTGTAATGGCATGTTGCCAGTCAATAAAGCTTTATGACTGATTGACTTCATCATCAACCGTGCTCCATTAGAGATGATGCGTCATACTAAACATGTTGTTTAAATACTGCCACATGGCCAATCACAACATAGATAGTACATTAAAGTGCCAACACAATATATTAAAAACAATATGATATAAGCAGGTACAAACTTAATGCATTGCAGAGTCAAGTACAATACTATAATAAAAGATGTCATCAAACATACTATTACTTCATATATATAAGCAACATAGATATTATTCCTACACCCTATCAATGTCAATAATAGTAAACAAATATGAGTAGCTAGCTTATAAATTTATATCATTGCTTAAATACACTATCATAGTATTCGAAACATATATCCACATTCTAAAATTATTCACAGAAAAGAAGTCCAATCAGTGCAGTCATTTGGTCCCACTGCTTTCCCTGGCATTTAGTTCAAAGAGTCAGAAACTCTCTTCTTGCCCAATTTTTTATTCCCAATGCCCACCACGTGGACCCACATCTACTCTCTCCAACCCCACAAAATAGGTGACATCGTGATTCTTGGTGGTATGTGGAACAATCGCATATGTCATGTTGCAATTGTCCAGTGCTCTAATATGTTCACCCATTCTTACTCACAATTTCCTAATTGTTCTTCCAATATAATATGATCCACATGAACACTTCAACATACAGTATATACCACTCCAGTGGTATAACAACAGATAAAGTCCCTGATATTATAGACTTTATCTGAAACTAGATTCACAAATTGCTTAGTATTTTTCAAATATGGACACCCATTACATTTTCCACATTTGTGTGCATCAATAGGGGGCAACATAAACTACAAGGTTTGATAGATTTTATTGCTGGTAAAAAAACAAAAACAAAAAAAAAACTTTTGTACTACTTTATCCTTCACTGTTGGTGCATGTCTGCAAATTATATTAGGGCCATCACTGACACATCCACACTATCAAGCATCTGCCCATAGAATACTGCAATTTTGTGCTAGTATGTCTTTTAACTGACTAGCCTGAGCACTGAAATTTGTTACTAATCCACATTCTCTTGAGTTTGTTCCCACTCCCTTTTGTTTAGGCATGGGTTCTAATGTACTTGCTCAGTCCATATTGTCCACTGAATTTACTGCCTTACTTATGACAAATCTACTGTACCCCTTTTGTTTGAAATGCTCTATCTGTATATATTTCTGGCTACAATAATCTACCCTTCTAGTACAATTATATAATGTGCATATCAATTGACCTTTAGACATGTTTTTGGAACATGCCCTGGGTGGCAACTACCTGTACTTACCACTAATATGCTGGTTTTGTCAGTTGGTTTTGAAAAAAGGAAAGTAGTCACATTACCATAACCTGTTTGGAAAATTTTTAAATCCAAAAAAGTTATCTCAGCTTCGTTAATGCAGGCTTTAAAGCTTAAGTGGGGGTTTGTGCTTTCAAGCCTCCTAACAAATTCATAACATGATGCTTCAGTACCCCTCCAGATGATTACTATATCATCTATATAATTAGGACACAAATCCAGACTCAATAAGAATGGATTTTTGGTACTGTTATACACTACCCTCTGTTCCCACTTGCCAACATACACATTTACATAGCCGAGGGACACTGTAGCCCCATAGCCATGCCTTTGATTTGTTTGTAGTACATATTCTGGAAAAGGAACATACTGGAAATTAGCATCAGTTCTGCAAGTTTCAGAATATATTGTGTGGGAACTGCATGGTGACCAGCCCTCAGATTCAAAAGATATCATAATGTTTCCAAGACACCCTGGTGTGGAACATTTGTATATAATAAGGGCAGGGAGTTGGGAATGAAAAACTGGACATGACACATCATCTCTGATGAAGAACGGCAGTGGCACATGTAAAACAGAACATGGGTTTTGTAATCATTATCTGCCACCATATGGGTGGATAATAAGGTGATTTTTTGCACTAGAGCACTTTCTCAATGAAATCTGTAAGTTACAAGTCTTTGGTTTGGGTGCTTTATTTTTTGCTTGATCTTCATTGTATATTTAGCGCCAAACCTTTTCCTGCTGTGGCTGCTTTTGTTTATTTTTCATACCCAGGATGAAGAGAAAGATTATAAATATTTAAAATAAAGGATTTTCATCCAATATTTTCTGGAACAGGGACCACATTTTATCAAAAGCATTAAGATCCTTCTTAATACTGTAATGATTTTGTTTCTATCTTTAGTATGAAGTTTAGACAGGTCTCTAGTGTTGGTGGTTCATGGTCCTCTCATTTTAACAAAACACTTTTTTTTACATTCAAGAGTCCTAACATTATTTTCTGAGAGGTAGAATGTTCTGTAAAATTAGATGAAGTGGTACATATCATAAATAAATTAATAATCTAGGCTGCTTAAATACAGGCCTGAAATTATACTCTAACTGCATAAATAGTATGTTTTGCCATGTTCACTGACAGCATACTACTCTTACAACTGTAAGACTGTGCTTGGTGTCTGTATTAATGCACACAGAAAATCATGTCTGCAATGCGAAAGTGGAAAGCATCCATGTTTATTTATCCCAGTCAGCCTAGTGAAAGCTATATGCACAGCAATTGTGCAATAATCTACGGTTAGGTGACAGGCAGTCAACATTGTGTAAGACAGTGTCTGTAACAGCAGATGGGTCACTCTGCAGTCTGATTGTCTACCACTGCTAATGCCAAATCAAGGTGTCAGCAAGATGTGGAGGTATGGTCAGTCAGTAAATATCAAAGAGAGCTTAGGGTTATCATATCATATGATCTTAAAGTACCAGAGCAGTGTGACAAAGCTGTGGGTGGGGCCACTGCAATGCTTGGATGCAAATTCGGGAAAAGTATCTCCAGCAGGGTGAGGAAGGAGGTGTTGCCACTATATCCCACTGTATCTATCACTGGTGAGGCCCCACCTGCAGTACTATATCCAGTTCTTGAGGCCACATCTCAGAAAGGAAATAGACAGGGCAGAGGCAGTCCAGAGGAGGGCAACTAAAACAGTGTAGTGGTTGCAGCAAAAGCTCTATGAGGAGAGACTGAGAGACAGCTATTAATTGTTTTGATTTATTTTAAAATCTTGGCTAGCACCAGTGAGTGGTTGCTCGTTAATTGGTTCCACATCAGTTAACAAGTACAGAGTGATATACAAACATTCAAATACAGAGTGGATTGGTAGCAAATATACAAACACATGTTACGGTACAATAATACAGATAAAGATCATGGTTACACTATACTGAGGCAATGTACAATGTATGTCCACGTCAAGGAGAGACAAAAATCAATAGCGCAGAAAGAGAGGAGAAGGGGAGAAGATGGAGACATAATGATAAGAAGAAGGGGTGGGTGGGGGTAGGGAAGAGAGTTGGGTAGCATGGCCTGTGTATCAGTCTCAGCATGTACACACTGGAAGAGAGGAGAGTGAGGGGGATAGGATAGAGACCTACAAGTACCTCACAGGATGAACAAGGTGTAGGAGAGGAGTCCCTTTTCAATAAGGAAGAGCACCAGTACTAGAGGGCACGAACATGCGACCATACAAAATTGCCAGCAGAAACAGGCCATAATGGTCTGTCTAGTCTGCTCAAGTGTGCAGCTCGGTTAGTTCACTGGAACTGGCCCCTTCTCCCCAACTCCTCCTGGAGTGCCCCCCCCCCCGCTATCCCGTTCATCTTCCCTATGCATTTCCCTTAGCACCTCCTTCTGTCCTAATCCTCCTCATCACCCAATCCCACCCTCCCCTTCAAACTGGCCATCATCTTTGCTGCCACCACTTCCTCTGGTAACTCATTTCACCCCTTAACCACCCTTTCAGTGAAAAAGTGCTTCCTTATTTCCTTCTTGAATCCACCCCCCACCAATTGCAGTCCATGCCGCCTTGTTGTACCCTCCTTTTTTAAATTAAATATATCCTCTGTACCAAACCTGTTTATGCCCCTGAGATATTTGAAGGTCTCAATCATATGCCCCCCCTTCTGTCCTCCTGGGAGTGCATGTTCAGCCCCCTCAGCCTCTCTTCATATGCTTTGTCCCGGATGCCATTGTTCATTTTGGTATTCCTCAGCTGGACTCCCTCCAGTAGTTTGATATCCTTCTTCAGTTAAGGGCACCAGAAATGAACACAGTATTCCAGATGTGGCTTCACCAGTGACCTGTACAGTGGCAGAATAACTTCCTCCCTCCAAGAGGTGATACCCTTGGTGATGCATCCCAGCATTTTATACGCCTTGGGTGCTGCCTCACAACACTGTGCTGTGTGCTTCACATCACCCCAGACCATTAATCCCAAGTCCTTTTCCTCCTCTGAGTCTATCACCTGAATTCCCCACAGCCAGTAGCTGGCATTTTAGGTTTCTGGCTCTCACGTGCATAACCTTATATTTCTTAGCATTAAAGCCCAACTACCATATGCATGCCCATTTTTCCAGCTTAGCCAGGTCATACTTTCAATACTTTATCCCCTGCCCCATGTCCACCCTCCCACAGAGCTTGGTATCATTAGCAAAAAGGCAGATCTTGCTGTTTACCCCCTCTGCTATGTTCCCAATAAATATGTTGAGCAACACAAGACTGAGTACTGAGCCCTGTGGTACACCACTCGTTAGAGACCTAGGTTTGTACAGTCCCCTCCCACCACCACTCTTTGGTTCCTGTCTGTTAGCCAGCTCTTGACCCACCCCAGCCTTTTGCCCTCGCTCCCAGGTCCCCCAGCTTGCTGATCAGCCTGCCATGTGGCACTGAGTTGAACACCTTACTGAAGTCCAGGTACAGTACATTCACCACCTGCCCCCTGTCCAGAGATCTTGTCTCCCCATCAAAGAAGTCTATCTTGTTGGTTTGACATGACCTCCTTCTGACAAATCCATGTTGCTTATTGTCCTGAAGACCATACTCCTCAAGGAAGGACACCAGCCTTTCTTTTAGAATGACCTCCATTAACTTCCCCACTATCGAGGTTTGGCTGACTGGCCTGAAGTTGCCTGGCTCATCCCTGGGTCCACTTTTGTGGAGGGGTACCACATGAGCTGTCCTACAGTCTTGTGGCACACTCCCCATCTCCAGTGAGGTGTTAATTAGGTCTGTCAATGGAGCTGCCAATACTCCTGCCTGTTCCTCCAGGACCCTTGGGTGTATTCCATCTGGGCTAGGTGCCTTATCACCCTCAGTTGCCTTGGCCCTTTTAGAACCCTGTCTACTCCGATCTCCCCCTCATATTCCTTCCCCCTTCCAGGGATCCCCCCAATTTTCCCCTATTTTCTGCTATACCAGCTTGGTCTCTTGTTTCTGGTCTTTTTATAGGATCTTGTACAGGTGTGTTGGTGGCCTCGAGTATTCCTGTCTTAATGATGGTCCATTTGTGGTCCACGTCCATCTCTAGGTGGAGATTTACTAGGTACTCCTACACTATTTATTTATTTTATTTTTATTTACTTATTTCAGTCTTGGATAACACCTGTGAGCATAGGTTCCACATCAGTTACATTGGGGAGCAAGGTACAAAGGCTGGAAACAATATACATAGTAGGCACAAGTTTCCAGACATGAGGCAATGGGAAAGATATACTGAGGCATTGTACAATGTATGCCTGCATCAGAATGAAGAATGGACAGAGTAGGGACATAGAAGAGGGAGGGATGTGGGGGCAGTGCAGATAGGACAGATTGAGAATCAGGAGAGGAACAGGGCACAGGGGCAAGGGGGCCATACCAGGAGGAGATAGGGTGGTATTAGAAATGCTGTGGTAGGGCAATACCAGTACATCCCAAGGTAGGGATTTAAGTGCTGGTGGCAGTGTACTTTCCATCCTATTGAAGTCTGTCTTCCTAAAATCCACCATCTTTGTTTTTGTCGTGGCTGCCTCTTTCCCCATGTCGATGGAGAACCACACTGTGAGGTAGTCACTGCCAGCAAGGGGTTACCTCACCGCTACATCCCACACATTCTCTTCATCTAACAGTACTAGGTCAATTATGGCACCCTCCCTTGTTGGCTCTGTGACTCCCTTTGTCATGAAACAATCCTGGACAGCATCCAGGAGGACCTGTTTCCTGCTAACATATAAACAAGAATTGTTTCAGGAATGTGAAGGATTGCATTATAAGCAAATTAATAAGCATACATTCTGTCCTGTCTGTCACTGTCACTCACTGCAGTGTGGTCCATTGCTGGACATCTCTCTTCCTCCCCACAAGCTTAATCAACTGGTGACCATACCAATGTGGGTTATACTCTCTCTTTCTGTGTCCCTCCCTCGCATGTCTGTCTGGCAGTTTCTCCCTGTGTCTCAGGCACAGCGTCTACATCTGGGGATTGTCATAGTGGACCACCATCTATAAAGTCACGTTTATACTACTATGTCATTGATGATTTCTGCTAACTCTTTTTCTGTGTCAAACACATGCCACAACCAGTGTCAGACACCACCATGTTATCCTGTAAATAACACTGTATGCTTATGGTGTCCTTTAAGTATAGACAACAGACATACAAATACTGACTGTTCATGTTATAGTGCACAGTATATACACTTTTCAGTATCTGAAATAATTCCGGGGTTTAAGGAACCGCACATATCATACGAGGCTCTGGAGTCTTTGGATGGTCCAACTAAACATGTATTCACCACAGGTTAGAAAGGGTTAATAATGCTCTTGGTGGGCAGACAACAAGAAGGTCCCAGTGTAGAAACAGTACAAATAAGGTGTAAAACTGTCATGGATTACATACTGTAGGTTGAGGGGGTGACAAAACACAAGGTACATGAATGTCAGTGGACATGGATGTTACACCTTAGACAGACAGCAGGGTGCTGATGACGGGACATATAGCCTGGCGGAACATGTGGGTGAAGAAACATTGGTTAAACCTCAGGTTGGAACTTACACATACTAGTCCTGTGTTTCACTTCACATACTCTGTGCGCTGCTGTGTGTGTGTGTGTATGTGTATGTGTGTGTGTGTGTGTGTGTGTAGGGGGGTTGTACATGTAAAGCAGGGACCAATTACACTAGGCAAGGGCTGAGACTGTTCATCAACACCAGATAGTCAGGGTATAATAAGGTTACACAGGTCAGACTATAGTACTGCACTATTGTCTTTTACTGATATGTTCATTATTTTGACACCAGTTCAGATTACTTTGTTCAAAATGCTAATTTTTTTCTCACTTCAGAAAATGCTGACACTCAGCCTCCGCCAGTACCAAGTCCAACAAAAAAGGCTGTCAGCAGTAAATGTTTCAAAAACAGGATCAAGAGAATCCAGAAAGAACTGTAGAGGTTGGCTATGCTGGAGATGCAGCAGTCTGGGAAGAAGTCAGAACCAGAGGCCATGGTTAATGATCTACCTGCAGCACCACCAGCAGGTGAAAAAAAATGATACATGGCACAACAGGCAGCCACTTCAGTCCTGCAGGAGGACTCCATGATAAGGGGCATGGCCCAGGATGTGAAGATCCTCAAGAAAAAGATGGCTACAATTATGGCTTCGCGGGATCGGTTAGAGCAGAAGCAGGCATGACTTGAGGCAAACTAACACCAAATCTTGAAACCCCTCAAAAAAAGAGTTGGCATTAGGAGGAGGCCACAATTGAAGCGTGCGGCTCACCACCACTGAAAAGGCTGTGGTCAGGTGGACTTAATGTAAATAGTGCTTTTCTTATAGTATAGACTTCAAATCAATCTTTTTATTTAATGTTGTTGTTGTTCTTGTTTTTAAAATACTTATTTGCACTTGACTTGTTGTTGTTCTGACTGATAGTGTTTATAGTTCCTGTGTTGTTGTGATTTGTAATTTTCTATTCCATAAATATTTCCCTGTTTGAAACAAGTCATTCTTTTCATCTGTCTCTTTATCGAGGTGAACGTTTGAAAAATTGCAATGAGCATCTCTGACTGTAGTTCAGGGTTCAGCCTTAACCTTTTTGTTAGTGTCCAGCAGTAGAACTTGATTTACCCTGTCACCACATAACTGTTTCTGATCAGCTACTTGCTCAGTTCACAGTCACACTGTATGGACTGGATTTAGGCCTTGGGTGAGTAACACAATGAGATAACACTGACCACTGGTGTTTGACTCCTCTTCAGTTCCCTCTTTCCTACAATCTCAGGGCTGGTAGGGTACATTCAGGACAGCAGGATCAGCATCAGTAGCATCCATTGTGCAAGCTTTACAGAGGCTTGCCTGAGAAGAGAAAAATCATAAAGTGTTGGGGTGGTGGGAAATTGTAAACACTCAACATTTCAGGACAAGAATAATGTCCACAGTAATTTATTTACCTATTTTTTGGTGGGGGAGGCAGAACAGCAGCCAACTGGGAAACTTGGTATAACTACAGAAGTGCAGGTAATGTCAGTGTGAATTTTCAGCATTAATCCTGATGTAGTAATTATTTGCTTATTGGCCCGTTACTCCACCTGTCCCACCTACTCCCATACAATGGCCTGTGTTTGACAAATATGGGCAAAGAACAACAGCCATTGGTACTTACATGGGCAATTCTGATAGACACCTCATGAAGTTACAAGGCCAGTGGAGTACAGCGGGGTCCCAGCAACAGCAGGCGTAGGAGCAGCAGTATTGACTAAGCCTTACACAGGTAGACCTGAAAGGGAAATACAGTGAGAGTTGCACAAGCACAAGAGAAGCATGGTTTGGCATTCTGTACCTGAGAAACAATACCTGTTATGGTGGAAAAACAACAACGCAGAACATACTCTCTCTCTTTACCTAACCTACATGCATCACAACTGATCTGCGCCTGTAGCAGCTACACCACCACTACTACCAATACCACTGTCTACACTCCATTGGCCCCCAAACCACCTGCCTTAAAGACCGTCCAAATGTACACTAAAAGATAAACTAAAAACAAAATTGCAAGCTTTCGCTGAAAAAAAAAATACTTACCTGGGCAGTTGGGATGGACACACCATAAAGCCACAGGCCTGGCAGAGTAAGGAAGGGTTCTGGCAGCAACAGTAGCAGCAGCAGCAGCAATCAGAAAGCCATAGGGGGGCAGACCTGAAAGTGAAGCACAGTGACAGCTGCAGAAACACAAGACAAGCATAGACTGACATTTTTTAGCGGAATAACAACACCTGTTAGGTGGGAAAAATTACTAAGTACATACTTTCTCCGTATCTAATATGCCTACAGCACAACTGTTCTGCTTTGCCTACAGCAGCAACTCCAATACTACTACTACCACTGTAGTGTCTACCCACCACAGGGACCCCCCCCCCAACTGCCTGCCTCAAAGATGGTCAGAATCAACACTAAATAGAAAAAATAAACCAATTGCAAGCTTTCACTCTAAATGAAAATAAGTATTGTGTACTTACCTGGACAGTTGGGATGGACACACCCTGAAGCCACTGGGATGGCGGAGTAAGGGAGGATCCCATCAGCAGTAAGAGCAGCAGCAGTGGCGATGGCGATGGCACTCGGAAAGCCTTAAGATGGCAGACCCGAAAAGGAAACCACACAACAGTTGCACAAACACAGCAGAAGCAGGACTGGCGTTGTTTCGTCGAGGCACAACACTAGTGGTTAGGCAGGACCACCAACTCAGAACATATTGTCACTTTGCCTAATTTAAATTCAGTACAACTGGTCTGAGCCTGCAGTAGGTACTCCACCACTACTGCCCACCCTCAACCCGGCCACCCACCAACCTGCTTCAGAGTTAATCAGAATCTATCTGCACCTACCACATTACCATCGAATGACCTGTCAGGAAGTGAAAATAAGAATGCAAGTTTTTCCGGGTTCAGTGTTTGTGAAGTACTTACCCGGGCACTTGTGATGGACAAAACAGCCACAGGCATGGCTGGTAGGGTTCATTCGGGACAGCAGGAGTGAAAGTATCATACATTAAGTGAGCATTACAGAGGCAGACCTGAAAAGCAAAAAAAACATACAGAGAGTCAATGAATTACAAGGGAAACAAGACACTGGTAAGAACAGGATGGGGCAGCACCTGTGCAGCTGGACCAACAATTATGAATGTCCTCTCCCTACCTAGTCTGCCAGCACTCACTACCTAATGTGCAACCAACTGGTCTGCAAATTTGGTACCACCCACCCCGGTTCCCCAAATGACCCCATCTCCGCAGACATCATTTGTCAAATTATAAAAGACATCTATTCCCCCTCCTACATGAACAGTAGCAGTAACATAACAGGATGTTAAATGTGGAGTGTGTGAAGATGAGAATGATTACAGTGGCAGAACCAACGCACTGGTCATGCATCAAGCTAGGGAAGGCTATTCTGATCTGGTTCTGTAAAATGTACCACTGAATGTTAGAGAAGTTAAGTAGGGGGAGGAATAAGTGCTGGATTAAGAGGAGCCGATTAAGGTTGACAATCACAGGAGCTGGAGGCAGAAAGGAGGAAATGGAAGTTAGATTTGAAAGGGCCTAGCTTAGGCAGTGAGGAGAGGTCTTAGCTGAGCCCATTTAACCAACTGGGAGCTCTATGAGTGAAGGATCTTTGCCCCTGGGCGGTACAGCAATGTGGAATGTGCAGGAGCTGAGATTTGGAGCTCCTGGTTGGGTGCTGATTCTGTGCCAAACAGAGTAGGGCTTGGACACCTGTGGGGGCTAGACCCAGTGTTATTTTTTTGGCCATTAAGCAGGTCTGGTACTTGATCTGGTTTGACAATTGGAGCCATCCAGTTTGGGCATATAGGTCGCTGGTGTGAGTGAGACAGTGGGATCCAGTGATCAGCCTACAGGCTTTGTTTAAGGTCGAGGATACGCACCTAAGGGTAGTGGCAGAAGCCGAGCCGTAGATGATCAGGCCATAGTTGATATAGTGAGACCACCAAGCTCTGAACTGCAGTCCTTAGGGTATCTGCTGTAAAGCATTGCCTATGCTGGTAAAGAAGGCCAATGCATGTATTTGCAGCTTTTGAGACATTATCTATGTGGGTGGCATATGATAGATTACTGTTCATGGTGACTCCAAGGTATTTGAATGATTGAACCTGTTCGAGGGCTGCACCCAGGTGATTAATGATTTGGAGGGGTTGAGATCTGTGCTTGTTGTGAGAGCCGCAGAAAAGCATAGACTTGGATCCCCTAACCTTATTCTATCTCAAAATGTCTCAGGTGCATATGGCTGAGGAATGCCCTATAGTAGTTACCTCATTAAAGGTATATGTACCATTATGTTCCTTTTTGCAATATACCCCTCAGTTAGATTTGGCCCAGTCCATCTGGAATTCCCCATATTTCACCATTGACAGGAAGCAGATTCCCTGTAAATGGTTGTCCCAACTTAGGGATGGGAAAGTGCTCTCCTTTGTGGGTGAAGAGGGGCAATGGTTGTCAGTAGGAGATATTATTGGGAAATTCAATATTCCGGCTCCCTCTCACTTTAAAGGCTGTACAGTTAAAGCATCTACTTACAATAGTTCTTGACATACCCCTCCCTTCCCAGATTGTCACGTCTGACACTCTGAAGTTTCTTCACTACTTGGATCTTCTGGCTATCATATCTAAATTATATCAGGTGTTATTTCATAAAAGATATGGGAACTCTTTTGGACCCATGAGATTCTGGAACTCCATTCTTCCTCAGTATCATCTGGATTGGCAGTCTCTGTGGAGATCTTGCCATAAATATGTTTCTCAAGACAGACTGCGTCTCATGCAATATCATATTTTACATAACATGTATTACACCCCGGTAAAATTAAAGAAGTGGGGTCTCTTGAACTCCAATTTATGTACTAAATGCTCTCAGGAAGAAGGAACACTTCTTCATTTGTTCTGGTCCTGCCCCAAAATTTCTCTTATATGAGATTCAAACAAGATTTCCCTGGATCCTTTACTGGGTCTTCAGGAGTATTTCACACCTGATATTTGCCCTTTAGAGTACTTGTCTTCTATTAGAGTCAACGTAAGAAGGTTTCATATATCTATGATTGCCTTATCTGTTAAGAAGCTTATTCTACATCACTGGAAAGACAAGTCCACCCCAACTTTTCAAGAATGGATGAATGAAATTCTTGCCAATCTACGTACAGAAAAAGTGATTGCCAGTCTCCACAACAGATTGGCAGTATATACAAAAATATGGTATCCCCTTATTTATTTATTTATTTAGATTTTGTTTACCAGGTAAACCCACTGAGACCAAAGGTCCCTTTTTCAGGGGCGACCCGGGGTGAATACACCACCAACTTTACATTATGTACAGTGTACAGCTTCGAAGATACATATACAATTCATATATAAGGTACAGCATACAGATACATAAGTAAATTAATTTAAAAAAAAATAATAATGTATATACAGTTCATACAGGAGGTTGCGTAACTGTAGGGCAGAGATAGAGAGCAAGTAGGGAGTACCAGTAGTCAGAGAAAAATAGAAATTGCATTGCCCAGGGGGAGAAAAAAAAAACGAAAATAAATTCAAAAGTCCAGTCTTAGTTACGTCATACTTCAAATTGCCCTGCAGGTTCTCAGGTAATGAGTTTTTTTTTTTTTTGGGGGGGGATATATGGATTTGTTACTGCTGTATGGGGAGGGACGGGAGGGTTGGGCAGTTATATCTTAATAAGTGGCTGTACTCGCTTCATTCTCATTGTAACTGCCTTTTATTGTGGAAAATGTACTAATAATGTTTGAATTATAAAAAAAAGAAAAGCATAGACTTGTTTTTTTTTTTTTTTTAGTTGAGGACTAATTTATGCTTTATTTATTTAGGAAATTGGAATTACAGCCCTTTGAGTCAGAGACTCGTTTCCAAAGGCTCCACGTCAGAATAAAACATAGACATTCATATAGTACATACATAGAATAAATGTGGGTGAGCAATCATACAGAGTATAAGTACAATGAGCACTGGTTAATGCCTATACATTTGGCAGCTAAAACAGGGTACAGCTATTGACATATTTACCTAATGAGCAGTTAAGACCTATACAATTCGTAGCTAAAGCAATGCATAATATGAGTTGGTAGTAAGCCACCTCAGGGAGGCCTAATAATACAGTGCATTCATAGTCCAGTGCAACTATATGGTAACCTTGATGGATATGCAGCAAGAATGATGTGCAGTGTTGTCACCTGATGTCTCCCTCCGCACCCCTGTGGTACTCATGTAAGAGCTCAAACCCGCAGAGCTGCAAATCCTGTGAGTACAGCTACATGCAGTGTTATGTTGTTTAAGCTTCTCATGGAAGTACTATGCTAAATTGCAAACTTTAGTGTACCACGGAATAAAAAAAATGCAACTGTTGTGTTCTGTGGAATTTAAAAGAAACTCAAAATAAAACCAGGAAAGGAGGAAAAAAACAAAGCAATGAAGAAACACAGAAAAGGTTAATTGCTGACCCTATAGTTTAGGTGCTCAACAGGTTGGGTGCTTAAATTCAGCATGTGACCCTAAAATTGTAAATCACACCAGTAGAAGAACAAATATGGCCACACATTGGTTGCAGAAAATAAATTCCACAAAATCATTCAAACCATGGATAATTTATTAATACGGTGATTTAAAAGGTGATAAACTTATTTGAGCATTTCATAACTAAACTTCTGCAGTTAAGGTGACTTTTCTGTATTTACATATGCCTGCAGTAAAGTAATCCTACAGTTTTTAAACAGTGTCCCAATGAGAACCGCAGAACTTTCCTTAAAGTGTGTAATAAAACATTTGCAGATCTAAAGGAAATTGCAAATTTGGAGGCAGTATAGCGCAGTGGTTTAAGGCTCTGAGCTGCAAACCTGGAGACCTGGGTTTGAATCCCACAGCCCCCACTTGCATACTGTGTGACCTTGAGCAAGTCACTTAACTTTCTTGTGCTCCCAGGCCGCACCTGTAAACAAGCTTTCAGCTTAGTGTTTCTCTCCTGGTTAAAAAAAAAAAAAAGTTTATTGTTAACGCAGATATGGAATAAATGGGGTCACAAAGTACTGTGTGTACAGCTGTTTATTGATAGAATGTATGGGGAGCTGTTATTCATCACCAAGAGCTGGCCCTTAGGGAGACCAGCGCTAGGGCACCAAAAAAAGGTAGGGCTATCATTGGGATTTTGTCCTGTGATGTGGATTGTATGAATGCTTGGTACCCCATACACTATAAAAGCTAATGTACTTGTGTGGGTTTTTATTGGTTACCTCTTTGTAATCACTTCTTGGGGTTGCCATGACAACTGAAAACCTCTCTAGCTTCATTGTCATGGTAACCTCTCAAACTGATTACGACATGATTACTGATAAACACCATACAGGTTACCATACATGGTTACTGATAAACACCATACAGTATCCTCTGTGTTATGCTACCATGTGACTGAAATTCAGATGCAGCAACAGTACTCTAATTTACTAACACCTGTGACCCTTGAGAACAGGAAGGTCGAGTACATTGGTCAAGGGTGGCCACACATTTTGCAAATGGAGGCTGTGACAATCAGAAAGAATCCAGCCACAGTACCCTGTATTACAGTAGAAGGTGTCAGCAGATGAAGACCTCATGGGCAAACCAGAGTTCCCTGGCTATTATCTATGTTATCATACCATGACACTGTACACCCCCCCACACCTGTTTTATAAGTTCTGAGATCCCTCAGAACCAATCTCAAACTTTCAAGAATACCATATCCCCTTATCCTTCTTTTTCCAACCTCAGATAGGAGCTCACTACCCCTGGGTTGTGACATCCTATCATGCCCCGTACTTTATAGCATTCAATCCTGGGGCTCACACACACTCCTTTTCTCCATCCACCTTCTCTACATCCTGTTTTACCAACTCCTCTCTGTGCATCGTGCCCGCCTAGCCTTTCTCCCCCTCCTCCCTCCCTTCCCCCTACCTTCGCCTCTACCTGGTGTATATTTTTATTTTATTTTTTTCTTCTGTTACTTCCTCCTGCAACCTTAGATAACCTGCTTTATCTTCTTATAAACACTGCTATGTATGTAAATACCCTGTAATCTGTACAATATCTGTATAATTCTATGTACATATGAACTTCTTTTTCTTCCTCTCTGTAAACAGTATTATCTGTATTGCGTTGTAAATACCTGTGTTGACCTGCATATACAATTGTTCATGCTCCACCCAGGTCCATCTTGCAAATGAGCTTCTGCTCAACGATGAACACCTGGTTAAATAAAGACTTGATTGATTGATTGATATCTGTTTATGAGCCCACCACCTCTGTTGGTATATGGTGTTTCACTTGTCTCCCATCCTCTCACTGAAGCAGTGCCTCCTCGCATTCCCTCTGAACCGCCACAATTTGATTGTCATAGTTTGACCCATCATGGTGGTGCATCTTTTCCTTTTAAAGATGTTGCCTTCCTGTACCTTGTTTTTAACCATGAGATATTTGTATGTTTTTCTATCAAATTCCAAAATTGAGGAGTAGTTATCGACACCAAGTAAGTGCTTGTCATTAGACGCGAGTATGGTATTGTGATACACGTTTTGGCATAACATCGTGCTTTAAAAATGATCACCACCCATGTTTGGTTGTCATACTGTATACCTCATCGTTGGTAGCTAGGGAGTACATAAAGCAGCCCCTGATTAGTTTACAGCTGTCACATTGTAAAATACAATGTAGCTGGATGGAGTCACATGATGCTCTGAAGGTCCCCTCTCCTCTGACTTAAATTCAGCACTAGATAGGTTAAACGTGATTTTTTTTACATCGCTTACTGCTTATTTGTACATATCTGGACAGCGGGAGTGCTTTTGCCAGTCTTCTAACCCCGTCCAATGAAGATGTCTGAATTAGAGATGTGGCAAGCTCCCCGCTGCACCCTTCACCACATACTTCGGATAAGCAAACTAAAAAATCCAAGGCCCAGACCTTGGGCTCCGGTCCACCTGCTGCTTCTACCATGACACCTGTTCCTCTACAGAAGAGCGATTCCTTAAGGAGCTGGAACCATTTAGGGAATCACTTAAAGAGATTGCAGACCAACTCAAATCATTTAGAGGAGATTTAAATGATATGGGGAGTCGAGTAGGAGAGGTAGAAGCCCGCACCACTCACTGGAAAAGTGGCAGGTCAGAACTGACCCAGATAAGACAGAAAATTATCACGCTAGAGGATAAACTGGAGGATTTAGAAGGAAGGAGCCATCGTAATAATATTGTGATCTTTGGGTTGCTAGAGGGAGAGAAGGGGATACGCCAATTCTTTTCAAGCAGAAGCTTCTGTAGTGGGTAGCTGATTCATCTCCGAATGGCCTGAGTTATGTGGTGGAGCGGGTGCACCGCTCCTTGCGCCCCAAGCCTCCAATCAGCTCCCCTCCTCACCCCTTTATGATTAAATTGCTGAACTTCCTTTACAAGCAATATATCCTTCAAAAGACATGGGATGTGAAGGAAATACTATGAGAGGGTAAGAAGCTCCTGTTTGCTCAGGATCTCCCTGCAGCTACTCGGCAGAAAGTATGGTGTTTCACCCTGTGGTAGCCAAACTACTTGCTGCAGGGATTAAGTTTAAGATACTTTACCCTGCACGCCTCCAGGTACTGCACGAAAGTAAATGGCACTCTTTTGAAACAGTGGATAATGTCCACCGAGAGTTGAAAAACCTGCTTCCTGACCCATACCTCTCAACCTCTTTCCTCACAAATCAGGGACAGAGCTTAAAAAAATCAGGGACAAAGATCCAAATCAGGGATGCATCTTAAAAATTGGTACTATTCATTCAGAAAGCTGACAGAAAAAGGGGATTAGTGCAAGATGCATTTTTTGAAGAACAAGCCTGTAATTCTAATGTTTGATATTATTTTGTGCTTATAGTCCCAACTGTTCTGTCACAAAAACACCCATTTTACGAGGGACAGTGGAAAATTCTGAGGCAAAATCAGGGACAGTTGAGAGGTATGTCCTGACCTCTTTAAGGATCAGTGAATGCCATGCATTTTTCATCTTCAGGCATAATGTCACCGATTCGGTGAAAGGTTTGAACATACCGGGGATGGCTAAAGCTCCTTTTTTACCCATTATCCTGCTTGCTCCACATGGAGACTTTTTTGGAAGTTGCTGTGAGCTAGTTAGAGTTGGGGCTCATGCAGATGCAGCTATGTTGCAGCTCCTGCACCAAAGCGAGTGTTCCTTCAGTTTATGCATGCCTCTTTGGGTTTTATATATCATGTTTTACTCCAATTGGATCTATGTCTTCAGAACGAGAGCATCTGGTAATGTGTCTACACCCCAGCTGTGTGGACTTTCTTTTTTTCTTGCCGCGGTCACTAGGTGCAGACACCGGATCCAGACTGGTTATAAGAGGCTCCTGATTGGCAAAATGGCTGAGAACCGGGAAGACCCCTGAGTAACGCAGGCTCCCTTGAATTCAATAAATGCCATATGCCCTTCAGTCTCTGGATGGGTGAGATAATCATACGGGGTTTTTGGTGTGGGTGGGATTCTCTCTTTTTTCTCATCCAGAGAGAAGGCCCTACCTGTGCTATGAGCCCAGATCTATTGGAATGTTACACCTTGTAGCTCTTAATACAGGAATCTGGCTGGGGTCAATCATCCAGCCCATTTCCAATATCAGGGTTCAATTTATCATTGTTATGGTTAGGCTAGCAATATATACTGCTTGTCACCCATGTTTTTCACTGAATACAATTATTGTTGGAAACTGGGTTATTTCTAATATGGTTATAGTTGGTTTCTTAGCTGTGATAAGCTATGTACAGATGGTAGAAAGCATACTGGCGTGCTGATTGGGGATGGGAGCGAGGGCTCAGATAGTTGGGTGTGCCACTACGGTTGGTGGGAGTTTCATGTACCTGTTAAGTTGGGGGGGGTTAACAGGAAGAGTTTGTTACTTTATTTGACGTTTGTACCTTTGTTGTATGTTCCTTGGTACATAGTTGGAAGGGGCTATTGGGAGACTACGTTGTGGGGAGGGATGGGAGGGGAACAGGAGGTATGGGGGTGGTGACGTGGAGGGTCTTGTTTGATCCAGTCAATTTGTTCTTTGGCATGCTCTTTTTACACATGGGATGTTTTTGGACTGTTCTGGGTGAAGGTGGATGTTGGGAGGGAAGTGTTTTTCTCCGGGGTTTGGCTACTAGTATATCTGAGTTTTTGGGTCCCAGTTGTGGAATTTATTTTCTCCAGTTCTGTCGAGATTTTACTGTACAACATGTTACACAACCTTAGGTATTGCTTGTGGAATGTAAAAGGGGCATAGTCCCAAACGAAGCGTACTAAGATACTGTTACATCTTCATAAGTTGCATGTAGAGGTGGCCTTTCTTCAAGAAACCCATCTTCCCCCAGCTCAGGTCCAGTTGTTAAGACGCTCATGGTTTGGGCATGTGCTGGGTTCAGGCACAGACTCTCGTAAAAGGGGTGGCCATCCTGGTGTCCAGGCATATCTTATTCCGTCTTCTCCAGGATGTGACCAACCCCTTGGGTAGATACATCTTTGTGAGGGCTCTGTTGGAGCTGATTTTGGGATCAGTTTATGGACCTAATACAGAAGATCCTGCCTTTTTTTCCCCAACTCATCTCCATACTATCTCCGTAGAGCTCTCTCCCTATGATTCTCTCTGGGTATTGGAATATGGTGTTAGATAATGATTTAGCTAGGACCATGAGACATGGTCAAGCCCTTACCCTGAGTCAACTTGCCCTGTGAAATCTGATGGACTCTTTAGGGCTGGTGCACCCGTGAAGGTCTATACATCCTGTCACAAAAGAATATTCATTTCACTCCATTCCACATAATCCTTTCTCCCTTATAGACTTTTTTCTATTGAGTATTGAAGCACTGCCAGGTGTTCTTTTGAGCTATTACAGAGCCATGGTCATGTCTGATCATCACCCAGTTGTGCTACAGATTAACCTTGCTCTTTCTCTGGTAAGGGATAAAACATGGCACTTTAATAACTTAGTTACTGAAATTCCCTGATGTGGTTGACAGGTTACAGTACTTCACTTCTGACTTTTTTGCTCTTAATAGACCCACAATGCCATGGTTTGATATACTTTGGGGTTCTTTTAAATGTGCTCTTAGGGGCGAGCTAATTCACATAGCTACCAGAAGGAAGAGAGAGCTATCTCAGGCTACTTCTTCTCTTCTGCTACTGATCACAGCAGCCAAAAGGGAACTTTCTGAGACTTCCCTCCACAGTCAGACCGGGAACTTCGAGAAGCTCTCCATGCCCAGTACAATACTTTGCTTGGGGATAGAGCTGAACATCTCCTTTTGAAAACAAAATCTAAGTATTTCAACTAGGGTGAGAAAGCTGGAAAGCTCCTCACCCTATGTCTGTGTAACCAACAAGCAGATAGGATTGTCCTGTCCCTTAGGTCTGGCTCTGGTCATCTTATCACCTTGCCTAGGGATATAGTCTTACAATTTCAAGCCTTTTACTGCTCTTTATATGCTTCCCCCTCGAATCCTTTTGATGTTTCTTTTTTAATACTTTTCTTGAGGATCTGGACCTTTCTTCACTTGATGACGCTCAAGTAGAATTATTAAAAGCACCCCTATCATTACCAGAGGTTTACCCAGCAAGATTCCTTAGCCCCCGATAAGTCCCCTGGTCCGGACAGCTTCTCCTCAAATTTTTATAAGAAATTTAAAACACACTTAGCACCACACCTTTTGAACTTGTTTCAATATGTTTTTTCACAAGGCCTGTCAGATTCTTCTCTCACAGCTTCCATTATGGTAGTTTTACCCAAGCCTGGTAAAGACCGCATACTGGTCTCTAATTACAGACCCATATCATTAATCAATGTCGACTTAAAAATCCTAGCTAAAGTTCTGGTCACCAAACTGAGTTTGGTCTGGGGCTGTCTCCTCAGCAGGGAGCAGGTAGGCTTTGTATCAGGTAGGTCATCAGCTGACCATCTTTGGAAACTTCTGTACTTTATCTCTGTGTCCAGGGACTCTCCTCTCCCATCGGTTCTGGTTTCTCTGGATGCAGAGAAGGCCTTTGATAGAGTCTCCTTGGACTACCTGTTCCACCTGCTCCTTAGATATAGCTTCCCTGCTGTGTTCATTTGTTGGGTAAGGGTGCTCTACACTTGTCCTTCGGCTCACATTTTGTGCAATAAGGTTCTATCTGACTCATTTCCCTTGCAGCAAGGGACACATTAGTACTGCGCCCTGTCCCCATTCTTATTAATTTGCATCTCTAGCCATTGCTCAGGAAAATTAATGTGTCTCCCCAAGTCTAAGGTATCTCCATAGGCCCATCACAATACAAACTGTCTGTCTATGCAGACGATATCCTTCTCTATGTTACATATCCCTCTACCTCATTACCTGCTGTCCTGGACATCATAACTCAATTCGGTATTATTTCTAACTATAAGCTTAACCATGCAAAACAGAGGTCATGCCCTTGAACACTGTCACTACTTGGGCAAGTTTGGAGCATCTGGGCCTTCTTTGGGTCAAGGACAAACTTAAATACTTAAGCGTTTACCTCAGTGCAGAGTTGTGGACCCATTCAAACTGAAGCGTGATAACCTAGATCAAGTGCCCCATCAAATTAAATTAACCTAGACCATTGGTCCCTACTACCATTGTCTTTGTGGGGCCATTTGAATATTCTTAAAATGAATATTCTCCCGAGGCTCTCATATTCTCTGACAGTGCTTACCCCGACCCTGCCTAAGACTTGGTTTCTGCACGTCAATAGGCTTTTCTTCAAGTTCCTGTGGCAGGGGAAACTCCATCAAAGGGCTTTAGTTAAACTTTTGAGGGCCAGAGAAGATGGTGGATTAAAGGCTCCCAATGTTTATTATTTGGCCACCAACTGCTCCCATTATCTCTCCTGGTGTCGTTCTGCCCTAGGAATACTGGAACCCATGTACGTCCCTCATTGGTTGGAGATTGAGCATTGGTTGTGCTCTCAATCAGGTTTTACCCCTGTGCCTTATTGCATGCTCCTTCTAAGAAGATTCCTTGATCTTTAAAAGACACTCCTACAGGCCACTCTTTGTACACCCATAAACAATTATGTCTTTTGTTAAATTTGGATCCCTCTTTTGATACTACCCTACCCATATTGGGGAATCCCAATTTGTAAATCACTAGGAAAGTGCTGACCCTGGGGGTTTGTCCCTTTCTGACATCCCTGACCGTCGACCATCTGGTGCATGAGGGTAAGCTTCTTACTTTCTCTGACATCCAACAGAAACTTGGCCGGCCTCATCTACGTACTTCAAGTACTTTCAACTTAGGCACATGTTGATTCATCACTTCAGCATTGCCCAGAAGATATGGAGATAAGCTGCTCTCCTTAGTACTGGTAGCCCCTACATCCCATGTGGTAGCCTTCTTTCATGCAAGACAACAGGGACTTCTTGCTGAGACGGATCAAAACATTTTTTATTCTTGGTACCAGGTTCTTTCCTCTCAGGGAAATCCACATGATTGGTCATGCATCTGGAAGGCTGCCTACAAATACATTAAATGGGATAAATACAGTTTCATGCAGTTTCAAATTTTGCATAACATGTTTTATACTCCGATTAAGCTCCATAGAATGGGTAAGCTGCCATCGGACACATGCACTAGGTGCCAGAAGGAGCAAAGTTCACTGTTTCCCATATTCTGGACTTGTGAGAGGATAGTGCCTTTCTGGGAAGACATTAAGCAATGTCTGGACCCCTTTTTAGGGCTTAATCAGGCATTCACACTCATAATTTGTATCCTGGGAGATTTCTCTGAGTCCTTAATTGGGAATCAAAAACCCCCACATGACTTTAATATCGGTCTGTGCCAAGAAGGTTACTCTTTGGCACTGGTGTGACCAGTCAGTTCCTACTTATGTTAAATGGTAAAGGGAAACACTTTTTGCTTTACAAGTTGAATGCATCGTGATGAATATGTCAGATCTCCAACAGAAATACTCTCAGGTATGGGAACCCCTTTTTACTCTGCTGAATCTCGGTGTTGGGTGTAGTTCATATACTTGAGATCATGACATCCCCTTATCTTGGTATGGTATGTATGGGCTGTGCCTGGACTCATTGTCAAGTTTGACATTCGATTTTCTAAGCTTATGTGATTCCACTTCTGGTGTGTTTTATTTACAATATCAATGTATTTTGCTATCCTCTTTGATTTGTCTAGTCCCCAGAGAAAACGAGAGAGGTTTTTTTTTCAGGGCCTTGGGTGGGAGTGCAGATGGGTGGGACCATGTTTCTTGTTGTTTGTTATATTATAAAAACTTGATTGGATTGACCCATGATTTTGGTTTTCCCATGTGCAACTGTTACTACTTCATAGGTATTTTGTCTAACTATAGGCTGATGTATTACTGATCTGTGTGTTACACAATGTTTTATTTGTCTCTGTTCATGGTTCTCCTCTCTCTAATCAAGCTTAATTAAGTTTATTTAATTAAAAAAAAAACACAATGTAGCTGCACATAAGTTGGGGTTGGGGGCCTTCAAATGGGTGGCTCAACACAGACTTTGACACACAGTGTTTGTGCTCATAAGAGGACAGTACAGTGCAACATGTCGGTGGTCCTGTCACATTACTTAAACACAGTGTTTTACATACTCATGGCCTCTGTACTTCCCATCCTCTCTGTGATGTGGTGGTGTGTGTGTATGTATGGCAGGGGTTGGTAACATGGACACCACTGACCAAGGAGAATAGTTGAAGACAGAGGCCGTAAACCATGCATTGGAATAAGGTCGGGGAACAATAAGGTGACACTGAACATTGGTTAGAGTACTGAACTAAAATGACTAATTATGTCATTTCTGACAGTCACACTTGCATGGTACATTCCGCTCAAACATATTTCTTTCTGTACTGCAGACAACACTGATACACTGCCAGCACTGGTGCCCATCCCAATAAGAGAAACGGATGAGCCCCAGAAGAAAAGAAGCACATGGACAAAAAAACATGTGCTGAAGATTCAGCACAAGTGTGCAAGGCTGGCAGAGAGGGAAAAGCAACATCAGCCCTCAAAGACAGGGACAATAGCAAGCACAGCAGGGCCAAAGGTACATGTAGCAACATGTAGCCAAGAACAGCAAGCCACACAAGCACCCACCCAGCAGGTTGACAGCAATACCAACTTGTGAAGGGACAGGGACATTAAAATTGTGAAGAAAAGGTAGTGGCACTGGAGGCCCGTCTCTCAAGAATAGAGGAGAACCAGCAAAGCATCACTCATCTGCTGCAGAAGCTAGCCACAAGTAGGAGGTCGCAGCGGAGGCCATAGCGTAAGCACTCAAACAAGGAAAAAATTACAAAAGATATAGTGGGGCTTGCCATTTCAAAGGCAAGCCAGGTTGTCCTGGTGCCCAGCCAGAAAGGACTTCTAGAAAAGGGGGGGGCGAGGTCAGCAGGGTTGGGGGCGGGTTAAGACCTCAGCAAAGGGTCGTACGACAGGAGTCAGAGCTCGCTATTATTGGGCAAGGGAGGCTAATAGGGGGCCTGAGGTGTGGGTCCTTAGGGACTACTTAAGACCAGGTAAGCTAAGATCTGCCCTTCTTGCTGGAATTTCCGCCCACCCACCCGGCAAGAAAGGGGATGGAGGAGCATTGGCAATATAGGAGGTGCAAGAGGGAAGCACCATCAGAAGGGCCCAGCACGGGCAAAAAGGGGCTGCAGTTGGGCGGTTGGGGTCCGGGGGCTAGGTGGAGCCCCGCCAGTTGGGGAGAGGAACAGAAATAGGCAAAAAGGGGAAGAGGAGAAGGGGAAGGGTTTGGAGCTAGAGGGAAAAGGGGGGGCAGGTAGAGTGGGAAAGGGGTTAGGTACCATGGGCTGGGGACAAAGATAACCCAGGCATGGGAGTAATGAGGGGATGGGGTGGGATATGGGACTAGGGGGTGGATCAGCTGTGTCCATGCCTAGTAGGGGGAGAATGGTCTGGGTAAGGTGGTACCTGGTTATGGTGAAGGGAAGGGGGGGCTGGATCATGGAGTCTGGGCTCCAAGAAGCAGTGATGCAAGAGGAGGAGACCTGGAAGAAGAACCACAAGAGAAGGAAGACAGAGCTGTTATGCCCCAGAAGAGATTGGGGACTTTATGTCCAGTTTGTATGTATTGAATTGTTAGACTGAAATGGGATGTAAAATGTATGAATTTCACCATGCCTTACAGATAAATAAAGCCTGCCAGCGAGCATCCAAAGCAATACAGTGTGGTCTGGGTTATTTCTGGGTGGGAATCCAGAGACCATGCTAATACACGTTTCTTAGCTGCTAGGGCCAAACTAACCCTCACCCCGCTGTGAGCACAGCAGAGGCCAGCAGCCAGCCACCATCGCCAGTAATTTCATTGTGTGAGCATTCAGTGCTCAAAATGTTTTTTTTTTTTTTCAGTTAATCTTTTTATTGTACAGAAGAAAAATACAAACTTTCCAAATGGAAACACGAGTTTACATTACTTTGCCTTCCCACATACATGCATGTGGGAGACCACAGGGTGTACAAACATCACTTGCACTTTTATCTTTCTTGGTTATATACAGAAGCATCCTGTATACCTTAAAATCCATCAAATAGTTCAACTCTCCTTCAGGGCGGTTTCAATAAATCCTTAGTTCTCTGTGTATTAGCAGTATTGCCATCTAACTCATGGGTGTTCAGGAAGGGGGACCATATTTCTGTGTATATTTGGCTGGTGTTTTTTGCAAAGTGGGCAAGCCTGGAATGAGACAACAGTGATTCCATAGCTTGCATCCACTCCTGGAAGTCTGGCACATCTTGGGTTCTCCATCTTCTCAGTATTAATCTAACCAATTCTACCGAGACCTGGGTCAGCCACGATATATGTGTTTTTTCTACTGGGTTATCCTGTGGTTCTATACTTAGTAACCAGAAACTTGGATTCATGGGGAGGGGTTGGGACAGCAAAACGTCTGCACCCTAACCCATATTGGCTGCGGGGGGGGGGGCATTCCCAGATGACATGTAGGAGGTCTGCTCCCAGGGCATTGTACCTCCAGCAGCTATCTTGTGTTAATAAACCCATTTTGTTGAGTTGTGCTGGAGTTCTATACCAGAGGTGCATGACCTTATTTCTGATCAACAGAATGCATTGGTCTACATAAGCCCGGTGGGCAGTCATCCAGCATTTATTCCAGGTCTGGTCTGAAATAACCATGGCTGGCAGTATAACCTAGAGGTTAGAGGAACAAGGTGTGAACAAGCTTGGTACATCCAGCAGACCAGACCTGAGTTTGATTCTCACAACCTCCACTTGCATACTGTGTGACTCTGAGCAAGTCACTTAACCGCCCACTGCTCCCAGGCCGCCCCTGAAAAAAATAAAATTGCCCCCCACTTGGCTTTGGCTGATATGGATGGGTCTGGATCTGAGTCTCGCATCTGTCTTTGAATATCCCTGCCAACCCTTTCTGCTTAGAATCCCACAACTTGAGGGGGAGCTTTCTTAGTTGCCTTCTGCCCCTCAGGCCGCAAGAGCAACATACACACTGGGGTCTGGACCATTTGGTGTACAGGCTTCTTTTTTGTAGGTACTGCCAGAAACATTCTTTGGGCAGTTGGTGCCAGTCTGTTAAATGCTGAAAAGAGACAAATATGCTATTGTACTCTTGTTCCAGATCCTTGAAAATGCCTATCCCACTGTCTTTCCACTTCTCCCAATGAATCTGCTGCCTGCCTGTAGGTAAGTGGGGTTGTTCCAAAGGTGGATGTAAATCCCAGTGCTCAGGCAGCACTTTGCACCTTTTCCCACCTTCTGCCATGCTAAATGAGCAGCTTTGATTGTCAGCCAGGCCTGTGCTGATCATGGGAGGGGGTGTCCCAGGTAACAGTTCATAGGTGTACCCTGTAGAACTGCCTCGTGTATTTCTATCCAAGCCAGACTTGATTGGACTAGCTTTGTTAGGCTTTGGCATGTCTTGGCTGTTATGAAGGTATATGAGTACTTCATAAAGACTGGTAGGGCCCAACCCCTTGGCCATGGTGCACGCAGTTTGGCCCTGCTGTATCTGGGGGCCTATGACCCCAGAGGAATGTGCTCAGTAGTGAGTGTAGCTTGTGTGCCCGAGTATCTGGCAGCAAAATAGGGAGATGAGAGGCCAGGTAGTAGACTTTGGGGGCCATCATCATTTTTGTGGCGGCTATTTTCCCTGCCATAGACAGGTGTAATTGCTCCCATCTCCTGATATCATTTTGCAGTTATGCCCACAACAGAGAGACGTTCCTGTCTACCAAGCTATTCAAATCAGGAAATAGTTTAACCCCTAGATGCTTAATTTCTTCTGGTGCCCAATTGAGGCCTGTATTGCTGAACATGTCAGGGGTAGCCTTGCTATTCAGGGGGAGAATCTTGGATTTCGAGATATTAATTTTCAAACCTGCGGTGTCTCCAAATTCTTTCAATGTCCCCAGTATATGCTGGATGCTGTTCTTTATATCTGCTGTCATTATCATGCAGTCATCTGCATATAGTTTTGCACGATACTGTTTAGGTCTGACCTGCATTCCTTTTATAATGGGATGCATCCTAATGGCTGCTGATAAAGGCTCCATGGTCAGTACAAATAAGAGGAAGGAGAGTGGGCAACCCTGTCTAGTCCCTTTATGTAGCTCAAAGGGGGGGGTGTTATTCGTTAAAACCTTGACTCTGGGTTTTGCATACAGGGTTCTGATCCACGATGCAAAGTGAGTTCCAAAGTTATACTGATCAAGGACTGCAAGTAGGTACTCCCACTCCACAGAATCAAAGACTTTTTCAAAGTCGACTATAACTATTGCTGCTGGATTGGGGAGACCCGCTGCGGCCTGCATCAGGGTAACAATGGCTCATAGGTGGTCAAAGCTGTTCCGTCCTTTGACGAATCCCACCTGAAAGGTGTGTATTACGTTGGAAAGTACCTGTTCTATCTTGGCCACTAGCACTTTGCCAATGATCCTAGTGCCTGCATTTATGAGAGAGATCAGTCTGTAATTCCAAGGGCAGGAATGGTCTTTCCCTTCCTTGGGGAGGATGGTGATTATTTCTTCCCTTAAGGTGTCTGGCAGGGTCCCTATCATATGTGCTTCTTGGAACATCCTGAGTAGTAGGCCTGAGATTTCTGCTTAGACAATTTTATAAAAGTCTGCAGGGACGCCATCACTCCCAGATGCCTTGTGAGCTGCTGTACTATTAATGGCGTTAGTCAACTCTGCGTCGCAGCGTCGATCAGGGGGGCATCTAGCGTTTGCTTTTGATACTCTGACAGCTTAAGAAGGGATAAACCCCTTAAAAACATGTGAAAACATTCAGCATTCTATTTGGTGTGGAACCTGTACAGATTCTGATAGAAGTCAGACATAACCCCGTTTATTTCTGTTTGGTCGTACACCAACTTCCCTTGTTTGTTCTTGAGCATGTAGACTTGCCTATTGGCTTGTCTTCTCCTCAGTCTCAAGGACAGCAGCTTCCCAGCCTTCTCCCCCTCTGCCCAGTGTTTGTGTTGTGCCCTCTTGATGTGTAGTTCTGCATGCCTAGTGGCTAGTCTATTACGCTGAATCCTCAGAGCTGTGAGCTCCCTAATCAATTTGAGGTCTGATAGCTGCTTCTGGCAATTCTTGTACATTTCTTCTTTTTTTCTAAGTGCATTTTCTAATGCTGCTGCCTCCTTTCTCTTTGCTTTTGCCTTTGTGTTGCACAGCTGATTACCCTCCCCCTTATGGTGGCTTTCTATGCTTCCCATGTAGTCGCTGCCGAAGTGTTTGACTGTGGGTTGAGCCAAAAAAACAAGCTGGTTTCTTCCCTCATGTACTTTTTGAATTCCTCATCCTGCAGGAGGAGAGGGTCCAGTCTCCAGGAAGTAGATTTTTTCCTAGTCAGGGGCTCCACCGTGAGCTCTATCACCAAAGGTGCGTGGTCTGACAGAAATACAGATTCTATGCATGCATCCCTCACCTCTGGGATAAGCTGTTCCGATGTGAACCAGTAATTGATTCTGCTTGCCATGGCTCTGGCCACAGAAATGTATGCATAACCTCTGTCAGTTGGATGCTGAAGCCTCCAAATATCTGATAGTCCGTGCACTGAAAATAAATCTTTAATGGCCCTGAGTGAATTAGTGTGTGGTTCTTTGTTGGCTTTGGATCTATCTGGCAGATACTCTGTTGCCAGTTTGCAGTCTTCCCCAACTATAATCCCAGGATTGTCTTGAGTTAGGGCCACCATTTTCTGGAAGACATTGTGAAAGAAATCAGGGGCGTCCTCATTCAGAGCATATATGTTGACCAACAATATGGGGCCCCTGGGGGTTTCCATTTTAGCCATTACCCAGCACCCATCTGTACCCGCAGACTGTGGCACGCATTTCCAGTTGAGCTTTTTGTGTATTAATATTGAGACTCCTCTCTTGGTTTACCTGCTGAACTGTGAAATTCTCATCCCACCCACTCCCTAACCATCTTCATAGCTTCCTTAGAGATTAACTTGGTCTTCTGTAGAAATGCTACCTGAGATTGTAATTTTTTTAATCTGGCTAGTGTCTTCTTCCTCTTGATAGGTGAGTTCAACCCCTGCATGTTCCAAGAGGTTAACACCACACCCCTGGAATTATCCATTGTTAAGCCTAAGGATGATTTCCCCATTACTGTAGTTCACTAATCTCCGCCATGCTTTCCTGATACCCTGGGACTTTCTTTTCAGTTGTTCTGCTCTATATTACCTATCTTAAGCTGCCCTATCTGTTGGGCTGTGCTGTTCCCTGAGTCTACCTTTCCTCCCCTTCTGCTACTCTTTACCACACTGCTAACCACCTTGCTATGCTCATGCTTGCTTCTGACCTTGTGTAACCAACATTTCTTTTCCTGTTTGAGGCCCCTGCCCTTTGCCTACCCTCCTGTCTCCGAGCAAGGTGCCTCCTGCGAGGCCCGTTCTCTCTGACTGGCTGAAATGACGATTTAACCATATCCTTACCCATCTGGCTGATATCAAGCCCTCCCTCCCTTCCTTTGCAATTTAGTGGTTCTTTGGGGTCGTGCTCTCCTGATGGGTTGGGAGATCCTCCACACCATGTGGGATTCCAAGACCCAAGAGCACACCCTGGGGGTGGAGGTCCTCCCTTCAACCTCCTTTTGTAATGTGTAAGCCTTCTTTTTCGGCTTCCCTCCTTGGCTTACCCTCTTAAAACCTCCTATGGAGCTATCCCTGGGGCAATTCTTGTACAATGTTACCTGTCCCCTAGCTTTCGGATCCAACTCTTAACATTTCAAACAGCAGTAATAACAGGAGCCACGGCTCAATTCTTTTGAGTAAGAATGAACATTTCTGCTCCTTGTACTCCTAAAGCAGTTTAGAGTGTTATAACCATCCAACATTGTTAAACCCCACATCATTGTACCATAAACCTCCCACTGCCCAGTAGGGGTGAGGGGGCACCATACCACATATGAATTAAATCCGGTTATTCAGTTTCCCCCTCACCCCTTGTATTAACCAATGAACCTTGCTGCCCCTTGCTATGACTTCCACACTCTATAGCTCAGTGTGAATTAAGCAAGATGTTACCTTTGTCTGTGTTTGCATTTCTTCTGCCCCTTTACCTAAAACCTTGACAAACCATCCAACGATAGCCCCCACAGTTAAAATATGGAATAAGTACAAGGCCAGGTGGTGATGAGGGTTGAGGCACTGGACACCACATCTCGTGCAACGTCGGTGACCCATGTTTGGGAGCGGGCCGGGGTCATCATGGGTCGACGGAGGGGAGATGGATTTAGCATCCAATGGACTGTTCTCCATCTCTGGGGAATGGGGGAGTCTCAGTTGCTGTGTTCCTGACCCCTAGCAGAGGCCAGGTGTAGGTCATCATGGTGCTACAACTGTAGGGGGGGAGCATTGCAGAGGCTTGAGATGGTGCGCATGGGAGTGTGCATGTCCATGTCGATGATGGCATTGCATGCCGAGCACCACAGGGGTAAAAAATCAGGGGAAAAAATTGTGTTCTGGTTGCTGCGACTTGATGGCTATCCTATGGATGCCTCAGTTTCAGAGGGGGATCACCGGAACTGGATCCTGTCCTGGCGGGTGAGTTGGGGGATCCTGCCACCCCACCATGGGGGATAAGCAGCAGGGAAAGAAGGTGATGGCGTCTCAAGATGAAGCTGAGGGACAGATTGGATGGTGACCAGATACTTGGAGGATGCCTGGATAAGAGGTGCCAACCAGGAAGCCAGGGAGTAAGAGAGTAACAAAAAGAAATATATATGGAATAAGCTGCATTCTAGGATTAGGTCGAATCCTAGGCCCATTTCTCACACCACACCTTTTAACAATAAGCTTATTGTGGTAGATAACTAACCTATTACATGAAGCCACTGGGAACAAAAAGGAATTGCAGTGATGACAGATATCCTAGACAAGAAGGGACAGGGTCTACAGTCCTTTCAAGAGCTAAGTACTCACAAAGGATTGAAGAAGCCAGATTTCTGGAGATTTCTGCAGCTTCGTATTTCCATATCTGCATACCTAAAGCTCCATCCCCCTGGTGTCATAGGGCCCCAGAAACTTGAAAAGTGGCTTGCTCTTCCGAAAGGGCCGGCTAGCAAAATGTATGCAGCCTTAAGAGAGAGTATTCCCCCTCAGTCCTTGGAGTCCTAGCATAAATGGGAAAGGGCATTACAAATTGGTATTGAGGACTCCCAGTGGCGACTATGTTGGAAGCCGGCGCATGTAAACTATCCAGATATGCGGAGTAAACGCATACAAAATAAAATCCTTAACCATTGGTACAGGACACCAGATTTGCTTTACAAAATTAACCTTATAAATAATAATCTTTGCTGGAGGTGCAGAGCTAGGTGGGGAGTTATGCCATATACTGTGGTACTGCTCCTGTCTCACTCCATTCTGGAGGGCAATTTGCCAGCTAGCCTCTCACATCACTGGCTCCCAGATCAGACTGGACCCACTTCTTTGGCTATTGGGAATTCCTCCACAGGAACCTTGACTGCCCACCTCGCATAGATGCTGGCTTGCTTTACTTAGTATCCAGGCTAAACATCTCATTCTGTGCCACTGGAGGATCACAGAGGTCCACTTTCTATCCGAGTTGTATCAATCCCTTACCCAATTGGCCTCGCTGGACCATATGTCACATGTTATAGCTATTACACTACCTGCCTATTACTCCTGCTGGAATTCCTTCACCACTTTCTTGAAACCCAGAGCCGGAATAGGTTGATATACGTAACCTGATGATGTTGACACTACACTATATACTCCCAGGCAGCTAGTGATGATGGCCTGCTTATATCGTTCAGGGCTGAGTTAGTTATATCGGTGCATACTCCATTTGAGAAATGATACCTGGTTCTTGTGTTTTCTTTTTATTTTAGAATTTTCTCCTGTTGCTGCTGAGGACAGAGAATGTCACACCAGGGTGGCTGGATTAATGTTTTGTTTCTGCTATACTGTTAAGGTGTGTATGCCTTATTCCTTGGTAGATGCTGTCACAAACGCGCTGCACAGGTCAGGCCCTCTGTTTCCACAGTGCCAACCTCGAAGCACAATAGTGTGAACAGGAGACAGACAGGGTAACCCTCCTGTCTGTTTTGGGTCTGAATCACCTACCAGCCTTGAGTCCTGGGGGTCAAATATGAACCTTATGCTAGCATACCCAGCTAACAGGTTCAGATAAGTACCCTCTTCAGGGGTTGCAGTACAATCCTTCACCCAGGGGCACCCAGCCAGGTTTCCAAAATGTACCCTTATGACTCCGTATGAGACCTAGGTATATTCTTACCTTTAGCAAGATTAGCAACACATTCAAGCCCTTAACAGCTGTCAGAATTAACCTCTGGTTCAGCATTCATGTGCAAAAGAAAACTGAGAAACACAGGCAGTATTTTAAAGAAAATATTGTTTACTATAAATTGTAAAACAGGTAAAATCAAACACAGAACAATTATATTAATAACTTACAGTCACATAAAATAAATGGGAAGTTACAGAACACAAATACGTCTACCACAAATACTTAAGTTCCAGATGAATTATCTTTCTAAAGTGCCTAGTTACCAGTCCACAGACTAAGTGTGTCTTTGATTTTCAGGGAGTCCTTCTGCTGCACCAACTTCTCTTACAATTAATATTTAAAAGTCAGTTTTCTCCACCTCCTGGTGATGTCACCCATGAGGTCACTGTTAGATCTGTGATAAATCTGTAATCCGAGTAAGGATACTCACAAGGATGTATGTTATTACATGGAAATCAGCAACTAGCAATTTCCTAAAATATGAGTCTCTGATTAAAACATTCCTTTTGATCTGTCTGCTGGTTTCCTGCTTTGCATGGATGATCTTAGGTTTATGACTTAACAAGGTTCTGTGACCAAGTTGTCTCTTCCTGCAGGAATCATAAAATGTTATGAGGTCCTATTTCCTGGCAGATGGCCAGAGCCCTCTGTTAAACAGACAGGAAACCTCTAATTCAGTTTTCCCTTAGCCAGCTTTTCTAACAGCCAGCTGCGTCAACGCTGTCACCTCTGAGGTCAAAGGTCAATTATCACTGCTAGGCTGTTTTCTTGTCTAAGCAGACCTTCACATACCATATATTTATTTACAAAATATTATGCAATAATAATATTAGAGGGTTTATCATGTTACAGATGCTACTCCTAAATTGTGCATATATGTCATGTTATGTACCTGTACATGTTATGTATCTGTACTAAATGTTAGTTAACTTCCGACTGTCTCCTTCTCTGTAGCTGAGACACTGTTTTTTCTTTATATTTTTTTATATGATGCATATTATACTTGTGATCCTGTGACTTGTATTGTATTAATATTGAAAATAATAAAAATTTATTAAGAGAAAAAAAAATATGATGTATATGTGAGATGAAGCAAAAATTATGCAAGTTGGTTAAAAAATAATCACGGCTGAAATGGCTTATAGACACAATATTTTACATGTTACAAACAGTATTATGATGTCTACATTGCAGGACTCTTGTAGCAAAATGCCATACATAGTACCATAGTCTGGTCTGCCCACCTGTTGTGAGCCTCTGTATATGCTCTAGTGTCAGTTACACTAGCTCCGGCTAGTCTAACAGTAGCATGCATCTTTGTTACAGTGTCGACAGCTTCCACACTAGAAAATCCAAAAAAAAAGGGGATGGTGCATCATATTTTTGATGCAAGCCCTGTTGCAACATGGCGCATCTATTTTTTTGATGCAAGCCTGACGCAAGCCACTTTGGTACAGACATTTCTGCTTTTGACACAAGCAGCATTAGAAAATGAGAATTGATGCACGGTTTGACACAGCTTGCTGCTTGTCTCATTCTTTTCTGGCGCAAGCACTTTGTGTCATTCTCGGCCCTTTGAAAATTGAGCCCCAAATATGCACAATTCAAATATTCATACCTACACCAATTTTTGAACTGCTGCATTGTAATACCTGTATTTTTTAAAGGGTGCAGCACTTATATTTGCATGTTTGCACATTGTCACTGTCACTTTAAATACATGCCTTTTTTTATTATGTAAGACTTTATTGTTATTCCATTTTACAAAATCAGCATTGCAAACAGTACACATTCAAACTAAGTTGTCCCCTGTGTGTACATATCACAGTAAGGAGAAAATGAGACAGCTACTGTACTAAATATAGTATCACATCCTAAAACTCAAACAGTGCAGTAGCCAATGTCACCATCTTTTTGAAAACAAAGCTGCCATCTGAGATTAGAAATGGTTAGTAGCATAATAAACCATTGTGTAATAATAACAAAAGCAACTACTTCGACAAGACAAATTATTGCAGACAGTTCCATGCAGTTATGAGAAGGGGGGCCTCGAGTGTACCCACATAGAAGAGCTACCGTCTTACATTGGAGGGTTGGTGGGCAGTGGGGAAATTACTGAGCACAAATGTGACTGCAGAAAAGCACCCCATTTATTCAGATACCTTGTAGTTTGACCCAGTTGGGAGTAAGAGAGTTTCTCAAAGGTGGCAGCCTGCGCTAGATCTGATCTCCATGTTGTTACTGGAGGGGGGGAAGGTTTCCTCCAGTTCATCAGAATGGCTCATTTAGCTTCAAGCAGGGCCATCAGGACCCACTTTTGGAGGGGGGGATGGCAGCGCCTCCAAAGAGGCAGGGTTGCCTAGGAGTAGCATCGCATCAGATGGACCAATGCAGTAGCCAACCACTCTGGAGCAGTCCTCAAATACTACATTGTAACCAACCACTCTGGAGCAGTCCTCAAATACTACATTGTAACCAACCACTCTGGAGCAGTCCTCAAATACTACATTCCAAAAACAGATAAGTTTGGGGAATAGCCAAAGCATATGTAAGAGATGAGCAGATGGTTGCTGACACCTCCAGCAGTTATCCTGAGTAAGTAGGCCCATGGACTGCAGAACCGAGGGTGTCCTGCACCATCTAAGTAGTATCCTCAGCTGAATATTTTGGCTTTTGGCATCCAGTAAGTGGTGTGGGCCAGATTAAGGCATCTACTCCAGGTATCAGGAGACAGAGACACCCCTATATCAGCCTCACACTTTTTATGTTGTCTTGTGCCTGACCAAGAAACATGTTGTGATAACTTTGGAATAGCAGGTTTTGGAGGTGCGGTCCTGTTGTGGCCTGTGGCGCCACTGCTCTTTGGGGCTGGACTCCATGGCATGAATTAGATTGCATGCTGTCTATCACAGCAGTGCAAAAGCATGTCCACCACCTTGAAAGGTTTTAGCCACTGCAATGAGGGAGCTCCACCTGATTGCAGGGCGTGCCTTTCCCAGTGTAAGTTTCAGTGTGACATGGTGGCGGCTGTGCCGTCTGCCTTGCAAAGTCTCCAGAAAAGCCAACTTAAGGGGGTACCCATTCCCCCTGTCAGCATCATCCCCCCAACCCTCTTTATTTGCCGACAGGGTGCCCAATCCCCATCGGCTACAACCCCCCCAAAAAAAACCACAGGTGACACCCCCTCCCCAGTTCATTTGCCGTTGGGGGAGCCCAATCCCTGTAGGCATCATCCCCCCCAAACAATCTTTTTTATTTGCCGATGGGGTGCCCAATCCCCATCAGCTCCAGTCCACCCCCCAAAAAACATGCAGGTGACATGCTGGGAGCCCACCCCAGTGTGTCAAATGTACCTGTAAAAACCAAAACCTTCCCACAATGTTTTTTTCCCACCTGTAAAATAGAAAACAGTCCTTCTCAGTCTGCAGCCTCCTCCTCCAATCCGCAACCACCCACTGCATGCCTTACCTCCCCACACCCCCTCTTACCCCATACTTACCTCTGGAGCCTGGCGCAACAATCTTCTGTGGACCGGGAACACGTCTGCACTCTTCAAAGCCAACTGTGAACTGAAGAAATGCCAATAAGCTGTATAATGGCATAAATAGGGGGTTTTCAACTTTGATGCACATCTCTGGCATTTTGGGGAATTTTGCCATCAAATTTTCTAAATGGGGTTATTGGGACCCCTCCTCATGAATTCAGTTACTGTTATAGCGTTATTCGATCCTGAAAGGTGATTTTGTGGTCACTGCATGGAATCACCCTTCGGGACCAATTAACAAAATGACAGTGCCACTGTTGATGAGGTGGGCTCTCAAAAAGCCTATGTTACAAATTTGGGGAAAAAATCAAAAAAATTACTGTTTTACGAGCGTGCATAGTGCAGTTTCCATGCATGCTCATAACTTTGCAAATCTGTAATATTTTCACTCCAGATTTTCAACATTGGCATTTCTCCACACCTCCTTATGAACAAGTACAGCTGTCATTTTTCACATCCTGGCCAAAATGTGTTTTTGCACTTCAGGTGCACAATAGTGTGGTCGCCGTGGGAAATCAGTGTTTGGGACAGATTAGGAAAATCACAGTAACTCTGTTCATGAGCAGAGGTCCTAAAATGCCTATGTTTTAAATTAGGTGGCAAACGTCCATAAAATGATTGTTTTACAAGCATGCGTTGTCAGTTTCCACGCACAATTGTAACTTTGATCGTTTTTAATATTTGTACCCAGATTTTCACCATTGCCATTTTTTCACACCTCCTTATGAACAGTACAGCTCCCACATCCTACCTGAACTGTGTTTTTGCACATCTGGCATGCAGTGGCGCAGTCACTGTAGAAAAATAATGTTCAGAACAGAGTAAGAAAATCACAGTGACACTGTTCATGATCAGAGGTCCCAAAATGCCTATGTTGAAAATTTGATGACAAAAATTCCATAAAATGACTATGTTACAAGTGTGCGTTGCGCAGTGTCCATGCACAGTTGTAAGTTTGAGAATTTGTAATATTTTCACTCCATATTTACAACATTGTCATTTTTGCACACTTTCTTATGAACAGTTCAGCTGACATTTGTCACATCCTGCCCGAAATGTAGTTTTGCACATCTGGCGCACAATCACACAGTCGCTGTGGGAAATCAAAGTTCGGGTAGATTAAGATAATCATAGTGCCACTGTTCATGAACAGAGATCCCAAAATGGCTATGTTAAAAATTTGGTGAAATAATTCCACTAAATGTGACTGTGTTACGAATGTGCGATGTGCAGTTTTCACACACACTCGTAACTTCGCGAATGTTTAATATTTTCACTCCAGATTTCCCACATTGCCATCTTTTCACACCTGCTTATCAATGGTGCAGCTGACGTTTTCATGTGGTGCAGAATGGCACGGTTATTGTGGGAAATCAACATTTGAGACATATTAACAAAATCACAGGGGCACTGTTCATGAACAGAGGTCCCAAATGCTTTCATGAGGTGGGGTCACATAAAGGCCATGTTTTAAAATTTGGAGTGCAAATACCATCACATGCCCAAGGCATCAGTGGTGTGTCTTTGGATTGTCTGCTGTATTGCTCATGCCATTGGTCCTCCACCTTCACCCTGCAGCCACTGACAGGCAGCAAGGTGTGCCTTGGACTCTTCAGCCCCAAATTTCAAACCATTCTCCTATGTTGCACCCATCTAAATGTACTTCCTTATGAAATGGGGTGAGCATAAGGCCAGATGACCCCAAGGCACAATGTGACACTTGTCAGACTCTGCAGGATAGGGTGAGGTGAAATAGCATGAGCGTTATGGCCAGCGACCCAAATGCACACTCCAATGCCTGTCACTCTCTGCAGGGTGGGGTGGGGTGGGGTTGATGTCAGTTCTATACTACACTGCTACTTCTGTTATGTGTCTCTCTACCTCCTGCACTACCAATACCAAAACCAGCAAGACAGCATTCAGCATTGACAAATGCTTGTTCTTAAAGGAGTCAGTGGGATCTGGTTGGGCATCCCTCATGGTCCTATAGAACCCACCAGCAAGGCCCCACTGTGAATTTGTTTGAGGAAGGAAGCGTAGACAACCCCATTTCGAGTCGTCCAAGAGCTGGGTTTGATATGGTTTAGTAGCACTGTGGATTTGCAGGAACTTCCAGAAGTCTCTACTGGAGATATGTTAGCAGGCCAGCAACTGTTTGAAGGACATCAAATCCCTGATCCTGAGAATAAAGAGGTCCTGGAGGACCCAGATGCCAGAGGCCTCCCAACCTGACCAGTTTACCGGTCAGTTGCCAATGGAAATATGTTTATTGTGCCAGAGGGGGGTATATTCCAAAAGGGGATGACTAACCTTGGGCTGGGTGTGTGACAAAGCCATACACTTCCTCCACGATCTCGAAGTTTCCAACATGACCGGGGTGAGACCCTTAGCTGGCAAGGGGGTGGAAACCAACAGGGACCATAGCGGAGTGTCTTTATTCAGACTCTGCTTCAGCTTAACCCACGTGGGTGGGGAGGGGGAGGGGACAAACCATTTAGTGGCATGATCTGCTAGGTAAGCCACTTGGTAGCCCTGAAATCATGGGAGACCCAGACCACCCGATGACCAATGTGCCCGTAGTTTAGTCTTTCCCCATCTAGGAGGTTTCCTTTCCCAGAGCAACCTTGAAACCAGTTTGTGTAGTGATTGAAGGAGTCAGGGAGAGAGCTGAATAGGGAGATTATTAAACAGATAGGATAGTCGGGGGAGGGCAGACATCCTAACAACCTCCACTTTACTGTGGAGAGAGGGGTGTATTTTACACCATCTGTCAAATTCTGCGGTAAGTGATACAAGAAGGGGAGAGAAGTTGGTGGTTTTGAGATCACGCCATCTGGTAGGGATGATTATATCCAGATATGAGAAGCTCTGGGAGGCCCAAAAGATCTCCATCCCATCTAGGCAATCCCTGGTGCAGGCCTCATTCAGCGGTGCCAAACTTGACTTTTTTTGATTGACCATAAGGCCAGAAGGTGTGTAAAGGCCAGGACTTTGGGCAAAGATAGCTTTGGGTGAGAAAGGGTCAATAGGAGATCATCCGAGTATGCACTCGCCAGATAGGACTGGTCCCCAACTGCAATACCAGTGATCTTTATTTATTTATTTATTTCAGTTTAGGATTAATACCTTTGAGCCAAAGACTTGTTTACAAAGGCTCTGAGTCAAAAGGAGATACAATACAAGACACAGACAATGGTAGGTACACTCATGAGCAAACAAACTTAAACATAGGGATAAAAGTGCAGTTTCAACACAATACATGGCTGCTAGGACAGCAAGAGGGGAATAGCCACTTGTGAAGAAAATCTTCAGAATAGTAGTATACTATATAACAGTTCAAGGTGAGGGAGGATTCGAGGAGTGACCTAGTCAGATAGGCCTAGGTGAGAGATAGAGTGGTGGGGGGGCAAGCATGGAGGCAGCCAGGGGTGGCTTTGTCACAGATTGAGAAGAGTTGAGAGAGGTGTGGTAGGTGTGAAAAGGGTGAAAAAGGGGTGTGATGATGGAGGGAAGAGGGGTAGTTGTTGGGGAGGAAATGAGGGAGATGAGAGAAAAAGGGAGGGTGGAGTGTGTGGGGTATGGCGAGGGATGAGACGACAGGGCTAGGAGAGACAAAGCAAGATCAGTAAAAAAAAAAACAAGCGGAAAGTAGCTAGCAGAAGCATTTACAGTCATTATTGCCAGCAAGGTGAGATTGTAGTTCAGTTTTGAATTGGTTGAGCCCAGAGCATTCAGTTAAGGATGTCGGCAGGTCATTATACCACCTGGGCCCACAATAGGAGAGTGCTTTTTGGGCAAGGGCAGTGCGCTTGAAGGGAACTTGTAGCCCCCATTGGCCCTTCTAGTGCTAATGGAGGTTTGTGCAGTTTCAAAGAGGATATTAGTAGACTCAGAAGTGAGCCTCAGCAAGGATTGTTTTGCTAATAGGCAAGCCTGGTATTGTAGCCTGAGATGAAGAGAGAGCCAGTCAGTTTCCTTGTAGAGGGTACAGGAGTGCGTACAGTGGTGGGCACCCAGGACCAGTCGATGGCCTTGTTCAGAAGGGTTTTGGCCAGCACCATAAATGGCGAGGCCATAATCCACTGAGGAAAGAACTGAGCAGCAAGTGACCATTTTCAGGGCAGCAGGCGTCATGGATTTTTGGCCATGGTAGAGGATGCCATGTTTCATGTTAGCAGATTTTACGAGCGGGTCGATGTGTGCAGAGAAGGTTTGGGTGAAATCAAGGTGAATCCCCAAGTATTTAAAAGTGTTGACTTGGTCCAATATATCTCCTTTTTGGCTGAGTAATTTCAGTGGTGCTCCTCTTACCCTGCTCTGAGGTGTGCTAAAGAGCATGCATTTGGTTTTCTTATAATTCAGAAGAAGTTTATTATTAAGGAACCAGGACTCTAATGCTTGGAAGTTAGCCTGAAGTTGAGAGTTGATGCATGCCACATCCTTCCCAGAGATGGAGATGATGGCATCATCCGCATATAACAACATATGGGTATGGCAGACAGTCAGTAGTGCATTTATGAACAGACTGAAAAGTAGAGGGCCAAGGATGGACCCCTGGGAGACTCCTAGTTTAACCTCCCTTGGTTCAGAGATAGCACTATCAATTTTTACACATTGTGTCCTTAGAGACAGGTATCTATTGAACCAGGCAACAGTGTCAGGGGACAGGCCTGTGGAATGTAGACATTGAAGGAGTAGCTGGTGATTGACAGTGTCAAATGCCTTTGTGAGGTCTATGAAGATAGACCTCCATGGCCATCCCTTTATCCAAGGCATTATAGTTCTGAGTGGTGAAATCTATGAGAGTGGTAATAGTGGAGTGGTTTTTCCAGAATCTGTGTTGCTGCTTGCAGAGAAGTTGATATTTTTCAAGGTACTCCTTTAACTGGTCAGAGACCGCCCTTTCCAGGGCTTTCGAAGGGGGAGGGTAGTATGGATATGGGACGATAGTTGGCCAGTTTGGTTCTGTCACTGGATTTGAGGACTAGGGTGATGAGCGCAGCCTTCCATCTGTTGGGGAAGACTCCAGACCAGAGTGAGACATTGAATACCTTAGTGAGTGGTGCCGCAAGTTCATTTAGCGAAAGGGCAACCAGCTTCATGTCAATCTGGTCACTTCCCGTTTTGGTCTTGTTGAGTACCTGTCTGATATATTTGATGGATTCTGAGGTGTACAGCAGTTTGAAATAAAAAGGGGATGGGTTCGGGGGGGTCTGGGGGGAAGGGCTCTGAGCGGGTGGTTGGTAAGGTGACATCTGTGTGAGATAGTCACTTGGCAAGACATTGCTCAGGTCCGTGAAAGCATCATTGAAGGAGTTTGCTATTTCCAGAGAGTCTTGCAGGGTCTCATAAGAGGGTTTGATGAGGTCAGGAGGATCTCTGGAGGTTTCTCCCATAAGGGTTTTAACTGAATCCCAAAACTTCCTACTGTTGCCACAGGATCTTCACAGAAGGTCACTGTAGTAACCTGCTTTGGCCAGTCTGAGTGTCATGCAAGTATTCCTAGCAGTCTTATAGGCAATGTTGTCGGCCTGCTTTTGGGTGGATTTGGGCACATGCTGTAGATCATCTTTGTGGCACATATGCTCGATAAGAGTGCCGCAAAGCCAGGGATTAGCTGTTCCTCTGATTTTCCTGGTTCTGAACGGAGCGAAGATGTTACAGGCATTCGTGAAAACTGAGATGAAGTAGACAAGGGCTTGGTTACCATCTTTAGCCCTGTCCAGCAGCATCCAGTCCATCTCCTTCAGGAACCATCTGAAAGAGTCCTCTTGTCCAACTCGTAGTGATCTTTTCCTGAAAGTCTTAGGCTTATACTTAATGAACTTATTAGACCATGTGAAAAGTACTGGGGAGTGGTCACTGAGGGAATCAGGAAGGATAGATTCCTCAGTGATACATTCTGGGCAGAAGGAGAGTAACCAGTCAATGAGGGAGCAGGAGCCTGTACAATAGTTTTGCCTGGTGGGTTGAGTAACCAGTTGGGTCAGGTAGAGGGCTGCTATTTTGTCTCTTGATGACATGGTTTCCTGGGCCAGCCAATTAATGTTGAAATCATCTACGATGACTTGCTCACAGTTTGTTTTATGTTGCTCAAGTTTACTCATGAGCTGTTGGAAGCCAGTGTGGGCAAAACCGGGGGATAGGTACACAGTAGATAGCACCAAGGCTTTATTCTGCTGACCTATGGTCTCCCTGGAGCGTGTAAGATTTTGGATTAATGGATCTAAGGCAATTAAAAAAAAGTAAGGGAGAGAGAGAGGGCAGCCCTGGCGAGTGTCCCTGTGCAGTTGGAAGGGGGAGGACATAGCCTTGTTTGCTAATATCCTAGCCAGGGGCACATTTTATAAGGTGGAGACCCATCCCTGGAAGAACAGGTCAAAGCCATAAAGCTTCAACACCTCATGTAGGTAACCCCACTCTACGGAGTCAAAGGCTCTAGAAAAGTCAATTGCCAGGGCAGCCATTGGCACCAATGATTGCAAAGCCAGCCATCTGAGATTGAGTACTTGCCTGAGGTTATCTGCCCCCGATTTCACCTTGGTGAAACCTGCCTGAGAGGGATGGGTGATGGAGGGAATGACCGAAAACAACCGATTAGCAAGAATGTTAGCTGCTATTTTGGTATCAACCAGGAGAAGCGATATGGGGAGGAAGTTGGAACAGTCTAAAGGGCCTGTTGAATTTTTAGGCAGTAGGGTGACCAGTGTTTCTCTCATAGTCGGTGGTAGGGAGCTACAAGTGTGGGATTCCTGTAGTACCTTAAGGAGGGGAAGAGAGATCTTTTCCAGGAGGAGTTGGTACAGCTTAACGGTCATCCTGTCCTGTCCAGGAGCTTTTCCCTTAGCCAACTCTCCCTCCTCCACCCATGATCCGTAATCACATACCCCAACACCTGCACTTACCTTGCTGACCCACCCTCAACCTCATCTGTCCCTGCCCCATCTTCTTCCCTGTCTCCCCCGTTGCCACCTCAACAAGTTCTTCATCCCACCACACTTACCAATTCCTCACTCCTGCCCCACACCCCTCCTGTGACAAAGTAACCCCGAGCCTGAGATTACTGCCGTACTTTTACATCCCCCCCTTCTACTATTTATTCCCCTTCCCCTCTCTGAGGCCTACTGTGCCGCTTAATTCAAACCCCTTGTAATCGCCATGAACAAGTATCGTAACTGTAACAATGGATCTACCCATTGTGATTTGTTTCCCCATAGCTCTCTCTGTGTTACTGTTCTATTAATGTACTGTGAATTTTATTTTCTTTCTGCCTGTCATGGAACCTTTGTAAATGAGTTTGAAGCTCAAAGGCTGTAATCCTAGACTTAAATAAATAAATAAATCTGTTTAAGGCCCGTGCCCAGCTCTTCCCTAGTAAAGAGTTCCCCTTGCCATTCCAATGCTTCCTGGGGGGATTTGTGGTATTGCAGCAGAAGCACAGAACCTCTAAAGTAAGGCTGAGAAACTCAGGGCATCCGTGATGACTGGAGACTGGTAAAGGGACTGATGGAATTGGTGCATGACCCTATTGATCCCTTTGGAGTCTGAGACAATGGCACCATTAGCATCTCAATGCATGTATTCTGGAGGCAACCTGTTGTTTTCTAAGCTGGTACGCAGGAGTTTACCACCTTTGTCACCCCCCCTCCTCCCAGTATTTGTTTTTAGTTCTGAGGAGCTGCTATTTGGCCTTACTCTGGAGTGGACTATTGATCCGGTACTTGAGTCCCGTAATAGAGGCAACTAGGGGACTGTTCTGGTGGGCCATGGGTGAAGCTTTGAATTGAGCTTCTAAAGTGGAAAGTTTGGCCTGGAGGCTGTCAAGTTCGGCCTTTCGAGCTTTGTACTTTGCTGCCGAGTACGAGATAATCTTCCCTCATAACACAGTCTTGAAGGCCTCCCATACACAGCCAGAGCTGACCTCAGCTCCTGAGTTGTTCAGGAAGTATGCCTTCACCTCGTCCTTATCACTTTGTGAAACTCTTTATCCTGCATCAGGAGGGGGTTACAGTGCCACCTAGTACTGTTGGGACTTTTCCCAGCGAGGAGATAGTTGAAAAGGATAGGCGCGCTGTCAGATATCAGCAAATTGCCTATTTTGGCATCGCTGACCCTCTAACACTGCTGCATAGTTGGTTAACCAGAAATCTATATGGCTATAAGATGTGTGTACTGGTGAAAAAAAGGTATAGTCTCTGCCTCTCGGGTTGTCCCTTCACCAAGGATCAAGGAAGCCCCATACATCTATTAGCTCTTGTAGTGCCACCCAAGTCTTAGGGTGAGTTTGGGGGGAAGCCTTGGATTTGTCCAGAAAGAAATCTAGAACCAGATTAAAGTCACCACCAACTATGATGGGACAGCTGGGGTGGTCCATGGTAAAAGAGGTGAGGGCCTGGCCTATTTCCATTATGGTGTCCACCATATCAGTGTTAGGGCCATAGACATTGACCACAACAGTGGTGCCACCCATGTGGGAGAAACAAATTGCCACCCATCTACCCTGGGAATCAGTTTTAACCTTGTTCAACGGGCAGGCCATGTGCACTAGTATGGCTGCTCCACTAGATTTGGAGGAGGCCGAGCTGGCTAGGACTTGCCCCAGCCATGTCTTTTAAAGCCATAACTCTGTCTTAGCTGTGAGGTGGGTCTTCTGGACAAGTGCTATATCTGCCCTGAGAAAATGTAGATGTTGTAAGACCTTAGCACTTTTTACCGGTGATTCAAACCCTTAACATTCAATGAGACCCACCTCATGGCTTTGGGGTTGACTGCGGCAAAACCCACTTCCGTGTGAGAGAAAAAAAGAGAGCACCTACCTCTATAATGGTCCCTAGGAGGAGGAGGCGGGAGGGGGTAACCTCATCCCTTGCTAGACAGATCGGCAAGGATCCCTTCCTCTACTCCACAGGGCGAGGGTCTGAAAGGTATGCAGGAAGTGTCAGTGATGCAACAGTAAAGCAGGGAGGCTGATTAAGGAATAAACGGTTTTAAGACAAAGGGAACACAACAAGAGTGTAAGGTACACTACAAGTAACAGTAAACAGGTAACAGTAAACACTATAATGACAATTAATAGTAACAAACAATTTGTGTATCCACTAAGGGTGAGGAGATAGACACGTTGGGGGTGCTCGAAAAAAATATTGGCAAACCCCAAGCAACGTTGGCTCACAACACCCAATGGGGTAGCAGGAAAGATCAATCAAAAGACACTGATCCATCCCTACCCAGGTCTGAATACCCTAAAGGGTGACCCAAAGGAACTTAAGGGAGAGGGAAGGAGTGAGAAAGAGGAAAGACAAGGGGGAGGGGGGAAGGAGGAGGGGGGAGAACCCAACTGCCCTACAACTAGGCGTGTAAATGAGCACTCTGCAAGAGTGCCCTCTGATGGAGATCATGTATTCCCCCCAAAAAAGGGTGGAGAAATAAGCATGCAGCCATTTCATATAACTCAGCAGTGGCATATCCCATATAGGATAGGGAGACAATGGCAGCCATCATGGCCCCCAGGCCAGTTTTGAGGGAGATTAGCACCCAGTAATGGAAGAGGTATGAAGGGACTAGGTGTAGTAACAAAGGGGCGTTGTAGCCAGATAAATGGGAGAAAAGCCTGAAAGGGCTTATCCCTAGCATCAGTGGTAGGAGGAACCCTAGGCCCTAGGAGAACCCACCAGGTGCAGTTGCGACAGAGGGACACCAAAAATATTTTTCATATGCATACACACTACCCCCTGTGCTCTTTTCTGCCTCCCTGGGTCAAGGCGCCCTAGCGCTGTGATACAGCTCAAGCAGGGAGCCTTCTCCTATCACCCCAATTTACCAGCAGAGAGGGGTGAGGGGGGTTCTTTCCATGCTTGCTAATCAGCTAACACAGAACATAACCATACAGTAGCATTTACAGCAAAAAGAAAGAATATACTGAACCCAATATTAGTTCCTGTCTGGTCATCCCTCCGGTCCCATGGAAACAGTACCAGTAGGAGGGCAGTCCTGAAGCGGTCATGGCGGAAGGCCCATTGACACAGCTGCTAAAAATGAGATAAGTCCCAGTTTTACAGGAAGGGTGGTAAACTCCTCCTCCTTCACTGCCGTCTGCTCAGATTCAGCTGCCTAGTCCAGTGGGGCAACAGTGTCCATGTCCTCAGAGTGCTCGTCCTTATGCGTAGGTTCATCCTTGTCTGGGGTAGTGTGCCCTTTAAGTAGCTTAGCTGGGGGGAGGTGACTACCATGTTCTCAACTTGTCTCCTGTCCAATCTGGATCTCTGCCTTGGTCTGCCTGCTCGTGGTGCAAAGGGGGGGTCAGGAGCTGAGTCAGAAGGTTTAGGAAGGGTCTGGGGAAGTACAACAGCCGTAGAAGGAGAGTCTGAGAACTCGAGACGGTTCTTCGGGCTGGCCCTGGGGGGCAGAGTTGTGTGTCAGATGGTCCTACTATTATTAGGTTGCTCCTGCATCAGTTTCCCTTCACTTTGGTTCCTTCTTAGTTGCTCACACCCTCCAGGGACCCAGAGATGTCTGGGAGACATAGTTTTCCTCGATAGGTTGGGCCAGTGTTTTGCCAACCAGTCTTCCACTTCCTGGGGGTACTGTGCCAGGATCTCCCATCCCTCCTTAGCTACATACAGGGAGGTATGGTGTTTGAAATTATATTTGAAACCTTGCTCTTGGAGTATCTTCTTGATCAGGACAAATGCCTTGCATCTGGCAGCTACTTCGTGTGAGTAGTCCTGAAAAAAAGAGATTTTTGAGTCCCTCCAGGAGATGTCTCCAAGATCTCTGACCACTCTGAGGATCTGTTCTTTGGTAGAGTATCTTAAAATGTAGGCTATGATGGGCCAAGGGGGAGAGGTTCCGGGCTCTGCCTTGGAGAAGAGCCTTTTGGCCCACTCTACTTCTACGGGGCCCCTCCAGCGCTGTCCTAGTAAAATATTTAGGTACGAGATCATTAAGAAATTTCACCATTTTATAGCCCTCTGCACCCTCAGGCATGCTGAGAATCTGGATATTATTCTGGCATCCCCAGTTATCCTGATCCTTGGCCCTATCCCACAGCCTTGCCAGCTTCTGCTCATGGTCTTATAGACAGCGCCAAACCTGGCTATGGTGACTCTCCAGCTCCTCAGTGCACTGTTCCATAACATTTACTCTGTCCTCCAGATCCCAAACAGCTGTAACATTCACCATAAGGGCAGCACTGATCCCATCTACTCAGTTCAGCAAAGCCTCCAACATTTTTGTAATATATGTTAGAGAGTCCCCAGCCTATAACACCTGAGAGGGGTGGCTTGGCCTGGAACCAGAAGCGACGGAGGATTGTACTAAGGGGAGCTCTGCCGTGATGATCCACTAGTGGCACCAAGGTGGGAGTCCGTTTCTAGGCAAGAAGGACGCCAGTAACCTGAACAAGAATATCTCTCCTCCACATAAGTGAAAACAGTGCCTCCGGTCTTAGATGTGGGCTTAACTGCCAAAGTTTGGGGCCTGTTCGGCCTACTGCTGGTGTGGCTACCTCAGGACAGGCAGTCAGTTTGCATGGATAAACCTGGTCTAGCAGTGTAAAAAATGTCTACGGCAGTCAGGGGGATAATTTTTAATATGGCTTCATCACGGGAACTAAAGGGCACACTTGGATCACATTAGATGCCAGCGGATCATACCCAGTACAGGACGGAGATTAGGAGTTATGCTGCCATCTTGTCGCCACATAGGCCACGCCCCAAATATATGACTTTTAAATACAAATTGAAGAGACATCCAGAACTTTTGAGGAAGCCTTGGGGGGGAAACGGTCAAGTTGGTGGTGTGCCTTGGGTGATTTGTTTGCCACTGTCTGTATGCACTGCATTGTTTTGCACTTTAATAAACTATTAAGTGTTTTCCACTGTTTGGCTGGTGCTGGCCTCCTTTTGATATTGCCTTCTGTTTACCAGCTGTGGCATATCCTGCCTTCTTCAAAGCAGCTTTTGTTTGTTGTAATTTACTTAGAGGCCTCCTGATCTGTCAGTCACAGTCAAAAAGTACTGCAGTTCACACTTAATGCTCTTCTGACACTTAGACACAAAGAAACATAAGGTAAAATACAGGCTTGGTACAAGTTTAGATCATTTTTCACATAAACTGTATACCCCAAATGCACCCTTTTAGATTCATACAAAACCCTCAGGATTGATGCACAATTACTTGATTCCCAGGGACTTCCTCTTCATGTCTCATAATCTGCAGGTCAAAGTTCCTACTGTTCTGTATACATTTTACAGCTGTACAGTAAGTTGTCCACACACCTATAGTTTTCAGCTGTAGCATGGTTGTGCTTCACCCACAAACCAACAATCCAGAAAAGATAAGCAGAAAACCTTTATTCAAATGAAGTTTGTTTCTGATTCTAGTCCTTACCCACAGTCTGCTGGGAAACAAGGAGAAAACTGCATGTGTACCTTATTAGGATGTGCTGTAGGAAGAACTCAGTCTTACAAATCCTGGGCTGACTGGTTCTAATGTGTTTACAAAAAATCTCCCCTTTGAAAGCACTTGTTATTGAAAACCCTTCCCTCACTGCTTTGGAGGGGAAAGAGGGGAAAACAGCAGTTTTTTAAACTCAGTAAAACACTTGGGTGGGGGATACAGGGCATTCTAACACAGGAGACTTTACTACAATAGCATCACATTTTGCACAGCCCAAAACGGGGTTATTTAATCAGAAGACAAACTTAGGTTGCTAGCACAGTCCCTACGGAACAAAATCTCAAGGTGTCCCCTTTCTTTCCCAGCTTTTAGAGGGCCAGTCAACCAAAGCAACGGAAATCCTCTTTACACTAAGGACCTGACCTTTACCTCTTGCATTCCTGATGCCTATATTTTGTGTGTGTGTGTTTGTGGGGAGGGGGTTAAGAAAAAAAAGACACAATAATCACTAAGTGATCAAGCTAGGGGGTGAGATAAATATTCAGTGACAGACAAGAAAGCTGAGCAGCTGGATAGTGTAAATGAAGCTAGTATAATGCACAGGTTTTATTTCCTCTCTCTTTTATCCTTGGTCTATTTGCATTGGTGCCAGAACAGGCTGAAAAGTGGTAGGGCCAAGGATGTAAGGGGTAAATTTCCCTATGGTAATAATGTAAAAAAGTGATAGGGACACTTATAAAAGTGATAGGGCCATGGCCCTTGCCCCCCGTTCCAACACCTATGTCTCTTAGTAGTGTAGTGGTTAAGGTCACTGAACTGCAAACCTGGAGACCTGTGTTTGAATCCCATCAGCTCCTATTGGCATAGTGTGTGACCCTAAGAAAGTCACTTAACTTCCTTGTGCTCCCAGGTAGCACCTAGAAACAAGGTCTAGCTTACTGTGCCTTACCTGGTTAAACAACCCCCCCCCCCGGTCTGTCTCTTTAAAAAGAGCATTTGTTAGTGCCATGGGAGATGGCTGGCCCCTATAGTGGTGGCACTGCATACCACTAATATACTGTCTTTCTCTCTTGACCTTAAGCAAAAATAAATAAAAAGAAACACAGTGTCAAGATTAACCCTGTCACACCACACTGGCTGGCTTAGTGTCATCAGTGAATATATGCAGCCTGCTAGAGACCTAATCTTCTGGGTCAATGATAAAGAGGTTGAAGAGCAGTGGATCTAGCACTGATCCCTGAGGGACACCACTGAGTACTCCTCTCCACTCTGAGTAGTGCCTGTCTGCCACCATACTTTGCTCCTGCCCCAAGTCAGTTTTCAATCCTCCTTTGGTATAGATATGTTTCATGTATTCTGCACTGGTTCACTTTGTCCAGAAGCTCATCATGTTACACAGTAACAAAGGACTTGCTGAAGTCCAGATACACTTGCCCCTGGTTCTGCCATCCTCCTCGCTGGTATAATCAGCTATCATTAAGCAATG